>VZZY01014767.1:0-93696 GCA_013400335.1 Eurystomus gularis
TCCCGGTACAGACCCCTGAGGGAAACCTCTGGTCACTTATCACCATCTGTACATCAAGCCATTGACCACTACCTTCTGAATATGACCATCCAACCAATTCCTCATCCACTGAACAGTCCACCCATCAAATCCGTATCTCTCCAAATTAGAGAGAAGGATGTTGTAGGGGGACCATGTCAAAGGCCTTGCAGANTGTCAAAGGCCTTGCTGAAGACCAAATAGTTGACATGCATAGCTCTTCCCTTGTCCACTGATGTAGTCACCCCATTATAGAAGGCCACTAGTTTGGTCAGACAGGACTTGCCCTTGATGAAGCCATGCTGACTGTCTTGAATCACCTCCCTGTGCTTTAGCATAGCTTCTAGGAGGATCTGTTCCATTATCATCCCACATACAGAGGTGAGGCTGGCAGGTCAATAGTTCCCAGGGTCCTCCTTTCTACTCTTTTTAAAATTGGGTGTGATGTTTCCCTTTTCCCAGTCATAAGAGACTTCACCTGACTGCCATGACTTTTCAAATATCATGGAGAATGGCTTGGCAACTATGTCAGTCAATTCCCTCAGGACTCTGGGATGCATGTTATCAGGCCCCATAGACTTACATATATTCAGGTTCTTCAGGTGGTCACAAACCTGATCCTTTCTTATAGTGGGACGGACTTTGCCCTCCCCCACCACCCCAGCCCTCATCTTTCAGTTCAGAGACTTTTGAGACCTGTGAGAAGAGAGGTTGCCAGCGAAGACTGAAGCAAAAAAGTTGAGTACCTCATCCTTGTCCTCATCTGTTGTTACCAGCTTGCCATTAAGATGCATGCTGCTACAGAACCAACAACAGTGATTACACTATAGGCATAGGGATTTGTCTGAGACACCACACCATGTGGAACAGCAAAAATATCTGGTATAGGCAGTGTGTGGCCCTTAAACCGTCTAAGGGCAACTCTTGCTGTTGCTGCAGTGTGTGGGAAGGTGGATAATGCTTCCTCCAATTGCCACAGCAGTGTGCTTCAGCTCTTCAGGGCTTTCCTGTTATTCACTGTCATGCTTCCACCTTTTTCCAAGGCAGAATTAGCATACTTTATTTCTTTTCTGAAGGAGAGTTCTTGTTCTGGGCACACAGCTATGGAAAAAACATTAACAAAAAATCTCCAAGGAATTGCAGTCTGAATGTCTGGAAAAATTCAGTGTGAGACATGGCTAGTGATTAGAAATGTCGTATCTGGCACAGACTATGGGATTTTTCTGTCTCTTAGCTTTCCTCTTCATGAACACATGCAGATACACATCAGCATTCACACAATTGTGTCTTAACTGCTTCTGTTTCTTAGTATGAGGAGTTTAAAAGGAGTTTTTCTTACCAGCCTGCTTGGCAGATGTTCCTGTGGCACTAGGATCTGTGAGCCTTGATGTTGTGAATTAGTCTACCCCTCCAATAATCTTTATAAACTGAAGATACTGACTCAGTATGAATTTCACTAGCTTCTTTTCCCTAGCTTCTTTCAGTGGAACTCATCTCTTCAATGTTTTTGTCCATTAGCCTTAGCCTGAAAAGGCTACCTAAGTTTTGCCAATATTTGTAAATACACTGATTGCTAGTAAAACAAAAAATGGCCATAAAAGCCTGTCATCTTGGTAGAGAAGGCTAATATGGAAAGGTTTAAGCAGGATTCTGCTTAACTTCCCCTTGCAACCTAGCTAAGATATTAGATATATTTCAGTTAGCATATGCTTTTCTAATATTTCATCATTTGAAAACAAGACGTAGTAATATAAGGGATAGCAGGCAACTGCCGGAACTTCTACAGAGAGAAACTCAGTCAGCTCCCTCTTCCTTTTGGCCCCTGTACTCCTTTGTTGTGGGTGAGTAAAAGGAGCATTTCTTTTGCATCTGTTCACTTTGGTCAGAAATATGTGTTATTGTACTCTTTGACACTGTTTGTTGTCAAGGTATCTGTCCCACTGTATGGGAATTCACTTCTTTCAGCATCCTCATCCCCTTTTTTCTTCCTGTTTGAGGGATGTAGACTTGTAGCACCAATATTTGAAGCAAACTAGCTATTTTGAAGCATAAACTAGGATGTGAGCTGAAACAAAGATTACAGTAATTGCTCAATATTTAGTGTTATTCTATGTATTTATCTAGGAAGTTTATCTCTAAGTAATACCAATTAGAATTGTGATGTAGGGAATAAATATCTTGGTCCTTTTCACAGTTCATTATTTCAGTACTTGGGCAAGATTCCTCAATTTGTGAATAACTACCTTTCTCTCCATCATATTTATATCTTTACTTGTACTTGAATGAATTAGTGAGATTTTTTTCAGTGGAACTCATTATGTATATAGAATCTTTTTTTATAGATAGGGTCAAATATGAGTGTACTGTCCTTATTTTCATTTCTGTGGTTAAATAGATGAACTTACTGGGAACTGGAGCAGGTCAATGACTGAATGTTAGACCTCTGTTTATTCCCAAAAGGCACAGCCATAAAGTATCTAACTCTTGCCTCTATAAAATTCCTGCAAGTCATAATGAATACTGAGAATGTGCAGAGCAGCAGAATCAGTCAGTAGCTATTTGTATCAGGTAAGAAAATGTTAATTTGTTAGATTTTTGCAATCTCATATAATCAGATATCTTTGCTACAAATACAAGCTTCTTAATTAAGCATATTTCAAAACCAGAGCTTTGGAAATTGAGTAGTCTAGTGCAGATGTTTAGAAATGTCATAAGAAAAATCAAGAGATGAACTTCATACTTTCAAATGGCATTTTTATCACCAGAGGGCACTGTCCTTCCAGGCTAAGATTAAACTGTTGATTGGGTTTACATCTTGGAAGCTTTTTTAATTTAAGAAAATGGATTTCAGGCAATAGTTTTTTTGGTTCTTTTTTCTTACTTATATATTCATTTAAATAAATACATTCTAATAATCTTCTCCTTTCCTTTTAAGTTTTTCATATTTATGTAGGAAGAATATCCAGATTGTTTGACTAATTTTAGAAACCCTGAACAATTGTGGAAAATGCAGAAGGTGAATGTTGCACATTGACAGATACCTCTTTGTCACAGTCCAGCTGCCATTACAGGAATACACCTGCTTTAGAAAAAACTGCAGAGCACTCCCTCCTGTCCCCCTCCAGAGGGATTTTTTTAGTCTGCTGGTCTGTTTTCCTTCACTCTCACCAATCAGAGCTTCAGTAGCTGATAGAGGAGGTGGCTGGCAGGCCATGCTGACCACACTCCAGCATGAAGCATTCTTGTTTGCTGGTGGCTTCTGCTGGAATTTTTCCCGTGCTGACTGTCTTGTTTTAGTGACTATTTCCAGCACTGCAAGTACTCCAGTTGCTATTTGCCCTCCTCTGAGGAAGAACTCCTAGACACAGCATGGGAAAGAATAAAAGTCACATTTGATACAGTGGTGGCCACACAGAAGCAATAGGTTCTGGCACCATGATTCCAAGGTGTTGTTGCCTTACAGCAAGGATATTTTGGCTTTTTGTACGTAGTATTATGCACTAGACACAATCGTTCATGCCATATATATATATAAACCATATCTTTATTTGGATATTTGTACATTGCCCTTTGTTCGTATCACTCTCTTATTAATCAGAGAAGACCTTAATTAGTCCTTTGGACTACAAATGTCTTTACTATCTATGTGTCAGTCCTCAAGTTCTGTTAATTCAGTTACATGGGTATGGCAATAAGATATCATTTCTCTTGGATTTGTCTGCCTTGCATTAGCTATGTTACACACTGGAATGAATTATCTTCTCAGATATTCCAAAGGTGATGATCTTGAACTGAAAAATGTTAAAACTTGCCTCGTTCCTAGCAGTGATGAACACCTACAGCTCTTGCTTGTAGCAAGATACTTGAAACTGTCAAGTTACCAATCCAAACTTGTGATTGACAGAAAGGGAGGCAAGAGTACAAGTGGTTCAGCGTTCTTTGTTGCCTTCCACTTCACTGCTGTGTGAGATTCCAGGTAGTGATGATAAGCACTTCAAATGACTAAGAGACCCCAGCTCACCAGTACTATTTTGTGTTTTATCCCTAGTAGCAGGCTGCACATCTGGAAGGACTACTTGGTGTAGGGTGATGGGGGCTTCCATCAGGGAGGTACCACCTGTGGGATAGTTATTTTGGTTTCCAGTCCCTCTGTGATCTGGATATTGGTGGCTTCTGAACAGGGACAAAGGATGCTGCTTTTGGAGCTTTCTGTAACTTCAGGCCATTGCCTAGGTAAAGAACAGACCATAAGAAAATCTGTTACCTTAGTTGATTAGAAATATGACCCTTCATTTAAGTGCAAAAGAAGAATTTAAATTGTGGAAGAAAAGTATCATACAGAATAATCTGAAAGACAAAATCCTGCACGAAATGAAAGATCAGAAAAAGGAAATGTAATGAATCTCTGTTGCTTCTTGAAGGTTCCCATTGTGTTCATGTGTGTGCCTTTCAGTAAAGCAGCTCAGGTAAAACTACCTTTCCTCCCATCTCTGGGTATGTCCTGTTAGCATCAAGCCTAGGCATACCCTTTATTCTTGGTGGGTTTCTGAGACTGATCCACTTTTTTTCTGATCTGCTTGATCTGCTTTCATTGATCAGAATGATCGCTCTTGTTCCTGGTGCTTGGAACTGCCACGAACCACCATGCACAATCACAGGGAACCACTTGCACAGAGCAGCATGTGTGGTGGTGGTTTTTGTGTTGTTTTTTTTTTTCTCCATAGGAGTTCTGCATGCCAAAAGATTAAAATAAGAAATCGTTAGGCACACACAGTTTTATCTAAATTTGGCTATTCTTTGCAAGCTTAGGCAGGTCCTTGCTGCACAGTAGCAATCTGCTTCTCTATAGACTCTCTTTTTTCCATGCTGTGGCTTTTCAACTGTTTCCAAGTTCTGTTTAAAGTTCCTGCCCAAGATTTCCTTTTCACGAGTTTTTCTCTGTGCTTGATCTCCTTGAAGATGAAGCTGTAGGAAAGCATCAAAGAACATATAATCTCCACTTGCTACATGATTATGGCCCTTCTTCATCCAGTGGCTTTTTGCCCCAGCTCTCCAAAAACAACTCAAGCTGATGCAATTCCTTGGTTAACTCTTACCTGATTATTGCAGCCACCAAACCAGTGGAGATGCAACTTTTGTTGAAAAGAAATTAAGCCTACACTTGTCTTACCCTGACAGAACAGTGAAATCAAGAAGCTGCTTTTCTGAGTATTTCAAGCTATGAGGTAACAAAGTAACAGTGAGGATTCTTACAATCTACATTACCAGCAACAAATCTCAAAATTATGGTAAAATTTTATTAAAGAAAAGCTTCAAAGGATTTTCAAGAGGCCTTAATATCTATCCATTTAGTTCTGCTATGAATAACACCATTTGGAGAGAGCAGAGTTGGGCAAACCATAGTTATTTCTGAAAATTCCACTCAGTTTCTGAAGACCTTCTGAACTATATCAAATGCAAATATTCCATATAGTACCTTGCACAACACCTTGCAGTATTAATGTCCCCAAAATGTAGCAGTTGCTGGTATTTTCTTCAGTGAGGATGGCACTACCTTCTGAAAAAAAAACCTTGTAGTTGGCAATGAGGGTGTTTAGTGTTTGAGAACATGTCCTTTCTAATATGTAGTAGAACTTGCAAGATCTTCACAAACTGACAAGAGAATTTTGAGTCTTTAAAAAAGCCAAACTGAAACAAAACCCACCCTTGTACAAAGGCATTATTGAACTGTGGCATCAATATGCAGCTAGTTGCTCACTTCTCAGTACAGTTGTCTTTGTGCCATTTGTGGCATTTGTCACTGACTTCAGCAGCAGCTGACCTTTATGGATGTAACTGCAGTCTCTTTCATGTATGTGCCATATCTATATCTGCATGTAGATGTATGTAGTTACATGAAATTTACCTTCTTCAGTTACTCAATGTAACAGAAGGCTACATGATTGAACAAAGCAAATGTCACGCTGAGGTGGGCAGATGTTAGGAGGAGAGTTTAATTCTCAAAGTAAATTCATTAAGTACTATCATTACTCTTTTTTTTTCTCCAAGAGAACAGCAGTGTTGAAGCCTACTTGCAGTTTTGGTGTTTAACAGCTCAACAGCAAAATTTCAATTAACTGCATGTGAGTTCTTGGAGTGACCAAGCTTGAGTAAGCCACAGAATTAAGGATTAGAATACTTAATGATGGAAGCTTTCTTCTGTCTTTGTGTTTTCCTATGGCTTCCAGTAGTGTTTATAGATGCCCACCCTACCTTTAAATGAGGTAACTTGAGTATTTATAGAAATCTTGCTGCAGCAACAGAGGGCTTACCATGGGTAATTTACTTCTCTTGGAAGCGGGATAAATTATCCTCTGTTGAGCATCGTGTGGCCATGTCTGGGCAGATTCTCATACTCAGACTTATCATTTCAAGCTTACTCAGATCCTTACATCACATTGTAATCTGTGGGATAGCTATAGCCCTTTGAACTGAATTTTTAGTAGAACTACAACTAAATACTAGAAACAGAGTTTTGAGTGACAGTCAAAAAGCAGCAGCTGAGGAGTTGTTGGCAATGAGTAGACACTGGAGGAAGCTTCTCTCATTTCACAGAAGGCAACTGTTCCTTCTGATGGGCCTCTACATGGAATAGCTATTCTGTGTGTGAAAGGCAAAATGTAAAGCAAAACTCTGAGTAATCCAGCTTCTTTAGGCAAGTATTTGGCAAAAATCTGACTGTCCATTTTTGCTTACCTGGCAGTTTATTTCATGTAACCTTAGGGGAGATGGCTTGGGTCAGAATTGCAGATTGAAGTAAACAGTTAGGGTTATAGAAGCTGAAAAGGAGGGGATAAAAGCAGAGAAATGTTGCGTTCTGCTGCTAGTGCAGAACTCTACCTTGCAACTCACCTTCTGAACTAGCACTCAGATCTAACGCTTTATATGTCTTAGAGTTATTCTCTCCTGTACATATTCTCAGTTAGGCAATAAGTATTAAATGTGATCTGCACAGCTGCATAATTGACAGCTGAACTGAATTTGTCCCGCTACTGTGCAAATGTGTGCATACTGTTCCTACATTGGTTCCTGTGGTCTCAGCAGTTATTGTGCTGCTCTTGCTCTCTGGGCAGCCTGTGTTTAAAAAATAAACACTGCAAGGAGTGATTTAAGGTTGGAAGTAAGAGTTCTGGTGCTCTTACAGGACATGTTTTTGTGATTTATGTGGGCCAATGGTGTTAATTACTGCTGCTTTAACAGCTTAGCTGAAAGAAGGACTGACACCACTTCTTGAGGACACTATTGTTCTTAAACTTCCGATGGCTGCACAGCATCAGCAATTATATTCAGATTTTCAGCTCTCCTGGAATGGATCTTGAAATGAAATAAACATCTTCTGAAAGCAGAAATGGTTCTGGATGTGTCCTCTAAAACAGGCATTCAAGTGTACAAGGCCCTGGTTCTTCTCTGCCTCCTGTCTATTCAGTTATTAATATGTATAAGGGAAGAGAGTATCTGGTAGTATTGGGTAGCATTTAGTTGAATACTCATCTAAATAATTACGGTATGTGAGGCTGTGGAGTGTCAAGCTTGTTGTACTCAGGTGGAAACCGAACATTTTGAAATAACATTTCTATGACTCATTTTTCTACCTGCACAGCTCTCAGGTTGCAACATATATGAGGTATTTCTTTACTGCCTCAACTTAGAAGAAGAATGTGTGCTGAGTGTCTCAAGGTTGTGGAATAACTCGCCTAATAAATCCAGGATGAGGTCCACAGTTCTTTGCCTTTAGCGTGCTACCTCTAGTCTAGTCTAAGGGCTTGCCTACACAATGGAATTTATCCTCTACTGAATTGTTTTGAGTAAAAAGGTGTCTACACTGAGCAATTCACTCTTAAGGTAGTAAATGATGCCATACTGTTTTGCTTGGAAGCAGCAGTTAACTCCATCTTGTGATTTATTATTGCATGCTAATGTTTCCCTGCATTGCATGGTGCTTTGGCAGGCCTCCATTTGCTCTCCCACATTGCTCATGGCACCTCATCTGCTACCTGTGTGCTTGTAGCTGCTCTGCAATGACACAAAGCATTTATTCCTTGTTCTTAAATGTTGAGGGGCAGTGATGTTCAGTTCCCTCATGCTTCCAGCCTATAGCAATCTATACAATTACCATGGCTTTGTTTTCTAGTTTTCTAGCTTCTTGCAACAACAACAACAAGATCCTCGGAGGACAAGGAGTTGGGAGAAGAAGTGGTTCTCTGAAATCCAGACATCATAATGTGGTGAGGACACTAATGCTGCCAATGGGGATGGTGAAACAGAATTGTAACCTCAGTATGTGTGTGGTATTGTGTCAGAAATCATGAATGTGAAAACATCTTACAGTAAAAATAGACATTTACCATTTTGGGGATCTAGAACAATGAAGGGCTCAAATTCTGCTGATGAGGAATTAGTACAGTTTTAGCACAAGACTCCAGTAATTGACCATTTCACCTTGGACACTGCTGGTGCTCAAATTATGTGGTATTGAGGAAGAAGTCAGCACACTAACATCTTGTCCATCTTGTCATAGTCCCACAAGGCTACTAGGAGGCTGGCAGAGGGACCAGTAAGCATGACATTGGCTTCTGCTCTAAGGCAGCCTTACAACGAACAACCAACCCATTCTTCAGTTTTCTTCGTGAAGCCAGAGCCACACTGGATCACCCCATAGTGCGCCAGGCGCTGCACCTGTCATGCTGGCTTTCCCTCTTCTTCTTCCCACCAAGAGTCGCCTGGCCCTATGTTGCTTTCAGAAGCTAGCTATGCTTGTAGTAATTGAAGGAAATCTTATAATAGAAATATGTTTGTTGAGGGCATGTCACTCTATAGCTCTGTAATAAAATATGTAGTACATAATGTATTCTAATTAAGCTGGGAATTAATTCAATTAATCAGTCCAAGTCCACCCACCTTAATATCCTGTGCACCAACAATAAGGAAACTCCAGACAGGACAATTGCATATTGCCATTAACAAGACACTAACACTGTTAACCTTTAATAAGCTGGGCACTCACTGCAAAGCAGCATTTATGGAACAGGGACCTCTGAGTTTGTTAAAGAATGAGATTCTTAGACTCCTAAAGTGCTCGAATTGGCCTGAACTATTCAAGACCAGAGTGCTTTCCCTTTCACACTAGGAAAACTGGCTGTCTCCTGCAGAACGTCAGTGGAGGAACCTTCCAATGACCGGTAGCAGCTGACCTCAGTCTTGGTTATTTACTTGAACAAGTCATGTACAATTTTTTCCTTGCTCTTCCTTGTCTTAACCTGTCACAGATGACCAATATGTTACATCCATTCACTTGGATTTTGTGGGTAGGCACTTTCTGGACTTTGCTGACTGAGAGCACAGGTCAGGGATGTGTCCTCCAGTATTAATGGATCTGCATGCACTTAATTACTTGTTTGCCTGTCTTCAGCATCTGTGTCACTCCTGATAGCACCATCAATAAATATATTGGTCATGTACTCTTTAAAGCTGTGGCCACAGACCTATTAACGTGAAATGGAGATTAAAAGAGTAGCGACCCAACGTGCCCTGAGTTCAGTGTGGCAGCTACCCACCTGACTAATAGAGTGCATGAACTAGAAAGTTCTTATTGTGGATGTAGGCAAACCCAGGTGTTCAAACAAATTGCCCATTTCAGTTGGTTAAAATACAATATTCTGAGAATTGAGAAATCATTCTGTGCACCTCTCAAGTGCCACATAGCTCAAGGTACAAGATGGTCTCTCAAGGCTGAGAGACAGGAGGCAAGAACAAAGGCACCAAGAGGCCTATCTGAGACAGGTAAAGTAATAGGGAACATTTTTTTCTTTTTCTTTTTCTTTTTTTTTTCTGTGAATAGGGAGAGGAGAAATTACCCCTCAGTGACAGGGAAACCACTGTTTCCATTGGTGGAGAACACCAAGACAGATGCTGGAGATGAACAGGCAGATCTTATTGCTAGAAGATATATTCTGTGGAAGCTGCTCTTCCAGTGAATGAAAATGAACTTTTGTTGGGACACGGTCTCAGGAAAATATCCCATTCTGAACCCCG
Source organism: Eurystomus gularis (assembly GCA_013400335.1). NCBI lineage: Eukaryota > Metazoa > Chordata > Aves > Coraciiformes > Coraciidae > Eurystomus > Eurystomus gularis. Next base: position 10,090 of record VZZY01014767.1, read on the forward strand.
GTGCCCCATAGCCAGAACCTTGAATTTTTTGTACATTTTTTTTCTTAAGATGAGTCACTGCACAGCCTCTTAGTAGCTCTCCTGTACCAAGTTGCATAAAGCAGTTTATTACTATTGTTACCAGTTTACAGATGGCTATCCTTCTGCCTCAGTTTCCTTTCTGGTTAAACCTTTACCTGCATACTTTATTAAAGGATTTTTGGCATCTATAGATGTGGTTGAAGGACAAAGGCCATATAGGATGTCTGGGATTTGGCACAACAAACATTAGGCTTCCCAAGTCTTGTGTCTGTCTTACTGACTGCTCTTTGTGATGCACTAAGGGAGCGCTGTTAAGACTAAGGCATGTCTGACTGACCTTCTAGTTGGTCTTGGTGTTGAAGGGATACTTGGATGGCACAGAAGCACCATAACTCTTCTTGTAACTGACTTTTGCAGCATAATTATTCTTCATTATGTTCCTACATATCTGGGACTTTCTATTCATCAAGTGCTTGCTTACAGCATCTCTTGACCCACAGCTCTAAGTCACAAGCTGCTGCAGGGTTGTGTTGTAGGTGCCTGGATCGATAAAAGCTCATTACATATATGTCTGCCTGTGTGCAAAGGCCTAACTTGAGCCTAACTAACCTAAAGATGGAGATGGCTTTCTGTGGGGCATTTCATATGTCTTTGCTCTATTCCTTGTTTAGAGGTGTTGGGCTTCTCCTGTGTGAGCAGAGTGAGCTCTGCCTTGGACGCTGCAAATTCAAGCCTGGTATTTATGGCTTCCTCATCTTTGGATTGAGTTAGACTGGAGGGCTTCTGTTTGAACCACACAGAGGAAAACACTTTACAACCTGTTCTGTCTGATGTATCAATAATTTAATTCTGGCTAATCACAGCAATAGCTAAGAGTTGTGCCTTTTTTACTGGGGGAAGACACTCACTTTTCTGATAAAGGGGTCATTTAATAAAAGGATTAATGATTAATGAGTACTGACTCACATTAAATAAGAGATAAGAATTGCAAACAAAGCATAAACCTGATTTTATAGCTGTTACTAGAACTCCACAATCATTCAATAAGTTGTAATACAAATCACAGACAAGCTTTTTTAGTTCCATACGATTTTTACTGACTGAGCAATGTATTTTATTTTCATCAACCTGGACAAACACCAAACAAGCTATGAAACATTAATTCAGTGTTAAATTTAAACATAGCAGAATGCATACGCAGTTGCAGTAATCAAACAAGCCCATGGGAGTGATAGGTCAATTAGCCTTTTAGTACTTCTTGTTATTATGATAGGGATCGAATTTTTGATTGATGTATATCATACATAGTGTGCTCAAAGATTATACAAACAGCATTGGACAGCAGAGCCAGAAGATGAGCAGGAACAGGATCCGAAACTTGTTGAAAACTTCTTTCATAATTTTTTTTCTGATTTTATCTAAATATCTGTAAAAAAACCAAAACAAAACAACAAACCCAGGAAACAGGAAAACATATTTTTAAAGGTGTTGGCTCTGAAAGTTGCAGTAACTCCAAATACTCAAATCTGACTAATATACCTGTTCTGGCTATCATACTGTCACCTTCCACTTGTAACAGTAAAGAAGAGATCTGTATTATTGTTCCTCTACTAGGATCATGGGTCTTGCCCTGAAACATTTTTAATGATCTTCAACTTGCTCCCTGACACTCCTACTTAGTATAGTGATGATTTTTTTTTACTTTAATAAAAAAATTACCTACAATAATTACTTTTTTATGGTTGTCTAGTTTGAATGAAAAATATCAAGGACATGTTAAAATGCAGTTTCAGCACACTGTTAACCCCTATGTAATAGTTTATCCTAACATTCCTACTGTAATATAAATACTGAAATCTATTACATTAACTGCATCTGACTTGGGTGTAGGGGAAAAAGAGGTTTCTGAATTAAGTTTCCTTAAGGAACCTTGATTATCTGAATTTTTTGCACTTTTTTCAAACAATTGTTACTGGTGTTATTATTGGCTATCTGAGTTATGATTTGCTACGATGCCGAAAATACAAACCAGGTTAAAATGGTTAGGAGCGAGAGCTAGGACGAGAGGAAATGACCTCAAGTTGCACCGGGGAAGATTTAGATTGCATATTAGGAAAATTTCAATGAAGAAATTAGGAACAGCTGCCCAGGGAAATGAGTCACCATTCTTGGAGGCATTTAAAAGACTGTAGATGAGGTGCGGAGGGACATGGTTTAGTGGTGGACTTGGCAGTGTTAGGTTTACAGTTGGACTTGATGATCTTAAAGGCTTTTTCCAACGTAAATGATTCTATGAAAATGAAATGATCTATCAGCAATATGTCTAACAGCAGGAGGATTCTGCCCCCCCCAGCCTCCTCCTTTCTTGTTTTTGTTTTAAATATAATCAAAAATTCCTGTCAATAAAAAGTTGGTGGTTTTGGTTGTTTTGTTTTCTGTTTTTTAATACATTTTTATCCCTTTTGAACTTCTCTGCAGTCCTGCAATAGTACAGCCCTCGTGCTCAATGAAAAGGGATAAGAAACCAAGAACAGTCCCTTGTGTCCCTGTTTTTCCCTTGTGTTGCTCAAGGGCAAATGACAGTGTGACTTTTATTGTTTTGTAAAGGACTTCTGACCTTTCTATTTTCCTTGTTGTCCAGCTACTCCAAGGTTATCCTGCCTCAGACATAACTTTTGAGGTGTTCAGACTATATTGGAACGCAATGATAAGATCCAATGCTACTGACTCTTTTGTGACAGGAGACAAAATGAGTATAGCATAACTGGAATACACATAGAATAACACGTAGTTATGTTATAAGCCCCATGACTATCGAAGATCCTTTTGATTTCTATGTAAAACAAAACAGTTGTTAGGGATTTTAGATTTATTTTAGATTGTTAGTTGTTAGGGATCCCAGCTATTGTGAGGCATATCCTGTCTTGAACTTTTTGGTTTTTTGTGCTTATTTGTCTGTCTATCTGTCTGCTGGAATGTGGATGGTACTGAATAAAACATGCAATTCAAACCTACAGGAGAATAGTTAAATTGATTCATTCAATGCAAGTCAAAACGAGTTTGTGGCTTTATTCTCCATTTTATTTAAAGAAAGAAGGTATGTTACTTGCAGTTCAATTCTTCCTAGTCTCATTTCTGTTCTTAGAATTGCAAAAGAGGAGGCTCTAGTTCTGGTTTCCTGGCTTTACTAAAGCAAAGGCTAGCCAGGAAAACCCATTAAACATTCAGCCTGATTTCTTTAGTGAAGCATGTCAAATAAATTAATGATTAGGGATGAATTATTTTTGTTATTGTGACAGTTCTGTGTCCCTCAGAGAAGAGGATGGCAACGTTGTGGAGGGCACGGGCAAGCCAAGCCATGAATGCACAGTTCTGTTGTGTAGTGAAGCACCTTTTTCGTAATACAAGATGTAGCATCTCTTAAAAGGTGAGCTGCTCTGCTGCTGTTCTTGCTACATCCTTCACTCATTGCTCCCTTCCCTTGCTTCTTGACAACAATAAATATGTCAGTGACTAAGACAGTTTCACCAGAGCAACTAGAGTCCAGATGAAGTCAATGTCAAGCATATATCTAGAAACTCATATGCAACAGAACATTTATTAGGAACTCATTTGGAATAAATAAATATGTTAATTTAAAATGGGCTAAATAAAATAACTCTTAATTTCTGTGTAGATTATGCCATTCAGAAATAATAAAGCCTCACAGTATCTATATTAATTCACTTCAAGACTAAAGCTAAATCTTTAGATGCTTGATTCTAAAGAACTCGATTCAATACCATTTCTATTAGATGACAGGTAAAAGCTATAAATACACCTCAGTGCTGTTCCACAGCATCCTCCTGAAGTGTACTGTCTTAAACTATTCCGAGCTCACTAGTCTGTGGCCTGGCTTGGTTTTAGGATAGTGTAGAGCAGTTTTGGGCATTAGCAGTTAGTCACAGTTGCTTATGACCTTTCTGGCATACAGATGTGCTGACTGTGCCCCTGTATGGCCAAAGGGAATAGACGCTTTACAAGTATCTCCATCTGCTCACTGATAATTGTCTTCAACAGGAGGACTTCTATGCATTTTCTACTTTCTTTTCAGTATAAAAGTAATGTGAAAGAGCAGGAACAGATCAAATAGTGCTTCCAGAGTCTCCATCCACTTGGCCAAATGTAGTCATACAGTCTTTAAAAGGAATACATGTACAGATTGAAAAACTGCTCCTGTGTCTACTTCATATCTCTTCAGCTAAACCTGAAAGCTCAAACGAGGACCATCCCTCCCCATTGTGATTTATCATTGCAGTTCTTGCTGGCATGTTTTCGCAATAATCTAGAAAATCAAAACCAGAAATGCAGAAGTGAAAGGTTTGCTCTTGCCCATCCCTTTTTATAATTCTTATCCAAATAACAAGAAAACACTCTTTGAAACCAGGATTTTGAGCTGTTCTTAACATGTCAGGTGCAAGCCACAACACCAGATGCCACTGAAGATATATTTATTAGCTGCCACTCAGGTAAATCATAGAACTAGATTTGTAAAGAATAGCAACCAAATAAAACCAGAAATAGTAACTCTCAGGGCAAGATACACTTAAAACCTCTTAATTTGTATGAATCAGATCCAAGAGAAGTCATAATATGCTGCCTGCAGAAGTACATTTCTTTACTGTCCACTATAAACACATTTCAGGTGTTGTGCAAGTGTTAACGCTCCGTTTCTGGTCTTCTCGTTTGTTACCCACTTTGGCTGCAGTATCCCCATCTCAGGATTGTTTCATTCTCAGTTTGTGCTTATTTATGTAGAAGTATTGTCAGTCTGATTTCAAAGCTGAATAGGATCTTGCTGATTTTGTCTCACTTTTTCCATAGTCAAATAGATGCTAAACCAAGATAAACCAAGATTCTGTTAACGAGCAGAGGGAGATGCATGCTATGCATGCTATGCTTGCTCTGACTATGCTAGCTAGTGCAGAGCAGAAGGTGAGATGCAGCAAAGGGCACTAGTGGCAAGTTGCGTGTGGGTCAGGCAGAACATCTGAGAAGATGGACAAGATTTCCAGCTCAAGACTAAGCACACTGCTCCTTGCACTGTCTATGGGAAATGTGAGGCCCAGGGAAAATGCTGAAGGTGATTTATCTGAGGTCTTTTCTTTGGGTCTGAAACAGAGTTAATGTGCTCACACTGCTGTCTGCAGCTGGGAAGTGTTATAGGAAACTACTATTTACTGCTTTCCAGCAGAAAAACAACACCTGATTGTAAGAGCGTGTATGGATTCAGCACATACTAATGCACCAAATGTTGATGCAAAATTGCTGGTTTTGGAGGTATGCCATGAAGGAACTTAAATATACAAACAGTATAACTATCCAGCTGTTAGAGATATGCCTGCAAAGCACCACTTAAAGCAGAGAGCTTCAGATATGTGTTGTGGTTCTTTTTCTCTTTATACCTTCTGAATGGAAGGCAATATGGACTAATCATGCAATTTTACACACTGGGAAAAGCTTTTGTCTCTTTTATTTGTCCATTTCTTTGGCTTGTACATTTACTCATTTAACTGATTTTGATGGAAAGGATACATCCAGAGTGGTAGATAAAACATTTATTTAGGTATATTTCCAGAGCATGATGCACAGGAACCTTAGCAAAGGCTATATGTGTTAAGTACCAGTTTGTAGTATAAGCCTCATAGTCTTCTACTTCCTTTCTGATAAGACTGCCTGCAGTCAGAGAAGGCTCAGGCAATAGTATTAAGCAGTGATAAACTGAGTTTTCTGAAGGGAAAATAACGGGTTCTTATATTTTAGTCCTTACAGCTAAGAGTAATAAGGACTTTTTTCACTTGTAGGTCTGGTTCTGAGAAGCCATTTGTCTATGGGTCTGCTACTCTTTCCACTAAAGGTAGTAGAAAAGTACTGTTTTCCAGTATGACTTCCATCTGTTCTAGAAAGGTGTGCAGTGGACATGTGTATTGGGCTAAACAAGTGGACCATGTGTCATATCAAAATTGAAGCCAGGAATGTGTTTGAGTAAAGTGTTAAGATGGCAGCTGTTCCTAATTTTACAGGGATATTTCTGTAATTCAAGCTCCTTGCTTAAAACAAGGGATAATCTGATCCCAGTGGACCAGTTGCAGTTTAGGAAAAAAGAAAAGGGCAGGGGGGAAGGGGAAGCGCTAGAGGTGACAATTCTAGTAATGATTCACATTGGTGTTTAAAAGGATATTGTTGAAGCCAATTGACCTGCACTGTATTCATTCTGTGAATAAGTGAAACCCACACATTTCTGAAGGTTTATTCCCTCCTTTTCTCTCCCAGCAAAGCATCTGAGAGCAATCAACACTTGATCAAACTGCCTAAGAGAACATAGCATTTAATTGTTATGCCGAAGGGACAAATGCAAGAAGAACAAACAATTAGATAAAAAGGGATGAAATTCTGGCAGAGACTCAGATATTCTTTGCTATGTATAAAGATTCCAGCTGTCATTAATTTAGTTGCATTATCTTTTCACTGCAGATGTTTAGGGATGGATTTTCTAAATTATAGAGAATAAAAGCACTTCTACCAAAAAACCCAAATGTTATAGTAAAAAATATAATTGGTAGTGTCACAAAAACTTTTGATACTCAAATACCTCACAGAATAAAAGTAGAAAATTTTCAGAAAGATATCGAACTGAAGTAAAGAGGGAACACTGTAACACAAAGCAATGTATTTCTAGTTACGTTGCCTCTGAACTGAAAATGCTTAAGAACAAGTGGTTGGGTTGAATGAATATTGTCTGGTGACATATTGATACTCTATCATGAGTTAGTAACTAACTGTGTTGCTACCGCTGGTGATAACTACTTAGCACTATGAAAGCCATAATAGGATAGTCTGGTTAATGTATGCAGCTCCTAGGAGTTTTGTAAATCATTATTGCAAACAGATCAAAGCAGACAGAAGAGTAACGTGACCACACATAACTCTATGATTTTTTTTTTCTCTCTCATTGGCAATGTGACCTTTAGCAGTGGTAAAATAAAAACCGTTTTTCTTTGCCATTTTGGCTATATATATGATCTTAAAGAAAAGCAAAGCCTACACTTAAAATTTATTATGTATAAAAAAAAAAAGCAACAAATGGGTACAAATGGTATGCACAAGTGTTAAACTAGGAGTAAGGCTACAAGTATATTCAAGCTCATGATAAGTGGAAGTACAGAGCTCTGGCAGCTAATCTGCTTTGCTTCAAGATGGTTAGGCTGTATCTAATATTGACCAAACTATCTTATTCAGAGCTGGTTTGGAGATCTTGAGGTATATGTTAGCATGCAATGTAGATAAACCATTAGTTTAAGATTTACAGTAGATATTTTATTGCTAATTCTTTAGAAAGGCTAATAAATCTGTAAGTATAAATTATGGGATATTATTAGGACTGCCCTAGATCACGTGTCTGTCAAGATTCATTTTCTGATATGTCCACTGTCCACCTTTCTAGAATAGAAGTGATATTGGAAAAAATTACTTTTACCAGAAATATAAAGTAGCACGGTGCACATGTTTTTATGGTAGTAGAACTGTATTTACCATTTAATATAAAGGTATGAAAAAAATCAGAAATGAAGGTCTGGCAAAAACTTTTCATTTTTCCTTTGCCACATAGAAACTTTCAAATAAACGCTCATACAAGACAGGCTGAGATAGAGATTCAGTCCTCAAGCTGTTGTTCAGTGTTCTCAGTCCTGCAAACCTTTAAGAAGTGTTTTAACACATCACATTTATTGTGTTAAACACAAGTCAGTGGAACTTATGCAAGGTAAGCGTTAAGGTTTAGGGTCAGGGCCACCCACCAGACCTATAAGAGATGCTCTATGTTAATGCCTCTCCCTTCCCAATGGGGAACAGAAAGGGCATAAGGGAGAGAGACTTATAGATTGGAAAAGAGAACTAAAACAGCTTTAATGAAAATAACAACAATAAAATTGAATGTACAGAAATAAATACAAAACTGATATGAAACCCAACCCCACTGATGTCAATTACGTTACTGTCACCACTAATGCTGTGGAGCAGGCACTGGGGAAGTCCAAGATTGGACCCAGTGGCAGACAGGAACTAGACTCGGGAACTGGATTCAGGAATGCACCAATTAGGATCGAAGGCAGAATAGACAGAGTCCTCCTTGGACGCTGGCCATTGAAGGAGAGAGATTGACCCTCGTGGTCCCTCAGCTTTACATTAAATGTAATGTATATGGGATGAATACCTTATTGGTCAGTGAAGGGTCACCTGTCCTGTCTGCCCCTCCCCACATGTGTGGCCTTTCACTTTCTGCACCCCCAACATGGCACACAAGATCTAGCAGTGACCTTGGTCTGCACAAGAGCAAGTATAAATAAGAGCCTTTTTGCATACCGATCCTTGGTAGTAACTCTGAACATCAAGCATTATCACTGCTAGAAGCAGACACTATCTGTGAAAATATGATGTTAACTTCAGAAAGTGCAGTTAATTACAAGAGACTGAGCTGAAAAGAATTACTTGTGTTCTAACTCAAACCAGGACAGTAAGGTGAAAGGAATGAGATTGCAGGTATGAACTCACCATATTTGCTGTACTTTTCCCATGCCAGTGTCCATGTGCAGCAGTAGAAACTTCACAGTAAAGCCTTAGGGAGAACACAGTGTTCCTGTACGTGGGGATGCAGTGTGCTTTGAAGCTGAACAATAGAGGCTTGTAATCAGACATAGTGTGTTGAGCTTGACAGCTTCCAGCAAAAGAGAATGCTAATGCAATTGAACTCTCATGACCACCTCCACACAGTGTGTGCTGTGCCACGTAGGCATATGAGCTCTCAGGGTAAGACTGGAGTTTTCCAGCATTTCCCATGTGATACTTTGGTGACATAGGTCAGCAAAGGAATAAAAAATTGCTGAAGAACAAAAGCTGAAAGAACTAATCTACCTCTTTGGGTACTCTGTAGCTGGAAACATCACCAAGGAAGACTGTGTTTGGATCATGTGTTGTACAGAGAAACATTTGCTCAGTATGCTCCATAGAGGGGATCTAAACTTTCTGTTCAGAGATGATCACATTTTCTAAACAGAGCTTGTGTCTTCCTCCCTGAAACTCCATGTGAGGGGAAAAAAGAATAAGCTTTATGGGTAATTTTTAATTCCTCTTGCTTTTTGTCTTCCTCACTGAATTAAATAGTTAAAGTTCAGAATAGTCACATTTTCTATTGTTTCCTTTTGTCTTTTATACCTCGGTAATTTTTAAACTTTGACAATAAGGTCAATGTAGTAGAATAGAACTACTATTTTCATAACTGGTTTCTTAATTTTTACCTTTTCTATTTGAAATTCTCCTAGAGGTAAAAAAAACTGAAAAAACACAGTGACAACAACAGAATACACTCCACTGTTTGTTGTAAAACAGCTATCCAACTTGGAAATAGAAAATTTCCGGCTTTTAAAGACTGAATTAGCATAAAAGGTTTAATTCTAAGTAAACAGAATGCTGTAGTTTTATTACAATTTTTCCTGAAGTTAGTTGAATAAAACTTCCCTGGGGTAAAGAAAGGTAGAGAAACGTGTTTATTGGTTCCGACCTTTAAGGAGCATGCCTTTAAAATAACAGTTCTGCTTTTCTTCTTGAATTCCATCTTGGTGTTACAGGAGATTATTGACCTTACTTTTGTTTCTTGGAGTGCCTAGTAGAAATAATGAAGAAATCAAATCCATGAAGAGTCACTTGATGGTACCTGCTGGCATTTGTTATCTGTTCTGTGCGAGTCTTTTTTCACAGAGTAAAATCTGCATTAAGGGTACAGTGGTGTCAGAAATTTCAATTGCAACCACATCAACTAATTTGTTGATGAAAAGGGGTAGGCTTTTATATATTTGAATCTATTTCAGTTTCCTGCTTAAAACTAGCTTTGAGTTACTGGCTGCTGTTGAGCTTTGATCTGCTTTGTGCTAGCTTTTAACAAGCAGGAGTTAAACTAGATCCTTAACAGCAGATGTGGGAATAAGGAGCTGATGCTCAGGCAGATATGGGATAGAATTTATCACTAGCACAGGTACTAAGGAGCGTGTAACTTGTGGAAATTAATCCAAAGATTGTTTTATTTTCTAGAGTATTAGAAGGACATTCAAAACCAGTTCTTTAGTGCTTTTTTTCATCCAGCATCCAAACAACTTAGTTATATAACTAAAACAAAGGATTAGAATTTTTTTGGTATTATGATCTACTGCAGGTTGCTTAGACTTAGTCTCCCACTGAGAGAAAGAAGTATCTTTCTGATTCACATGAGTTACCAGCAAACTTCATGAGATGCAGTGACATTTTATTTCTCTTCAAAGATAATCAGTAAAACTGAAAAAGGTCACATTTTGTTTTCAATTTCAGAAGTATCTTTGTTTCATAATTTAAGACGAACAACAGCTGCTAGCTCCATGCAGGAAGACATATATAGGCTATATCCAGTTTCAAGGCAAAAATACTAATTTTGAGTACACTAGAGTTTAGAAATCCCAAGTGCATGTTTCTTAATGATTACTCTTTAACAATTTTGATGTATTTTAAAAATACTTTTACTTCTGTATGATGGTTTTCTCTCATTGGATCACTCAATATAGTTTTTATAACATTAGAAAATTGACTGTCAATCTCATGAAAAAAACCTGTCATTTGACTGAAAAAGAAAAAGCACATCATATTTAGTTTTTAAAGCCATGTAACATAGCAAACCAAAACATGATCCTTTCCTGGATACAGACTGTAAATGTTGTGTTAAAGAGAATGTTCCACAGTTTCACTGTTCTGGCAGCAGAAGGATCAACTGAGTGAGAGACCAGGAAAACAAATGGCAGATTTTGTTAAAACTGCCTTGCATTATCTTGCTGTAGTCATCGTAGCTTTCAGTGAACATTTTTATTTGGAGAAACTTCACTGGCCACTTTAGAATCTGTAAATTTAAAGTTATTTACTGATTTTCACCATTTATGGATCTAGCTGCTCCTGGCTTAGGATGTGATTTTATAAATACTTGTATGTAAGAGTGACTTTACAAATACGGAATTGTTACCTTGGATGAAGTTCTTAAAGTGCAAGGATTAATAGGAGGAATATCTTCATTAACTTCAAGATAGCTAATCAGTGCAAAACTGTGAGAAAAATACTGGTGACCTCATAATGTATTTTATTTTAGGAAAAAAATCTTTTACAAACAAACTGCATGCTCAATGTTTATTATAAAATTACACAATTTGTCTTGAGACAGACTTTTTTTTCCTTTGTTGTAGTAGGGCCAAAATTCTGACCAAGTCACATGTAGATCTGAGAGGTTTAAAGAAATAGGTTTGGGGTTTTTTTTTTTGTTATTTACTGGTAACTTTGTTTTTAACGTTTAAGGCAGATGAGATATTTAAGCTGGCTCATTGCATCTTGCAGGATTCAACCTAGGGCAAAACTGAGGCTTTATATGTATGGTCCAAGAACAAGACAGCGTGTCAGTACCACTTGGAGAGGAGCTCAGGGAAAGAACAGTAGTTATGAATAGATCCTATGCACTCTTGGGAAACAGTCTGCAGAGATACTGCTCACCCTTCCTGCAAAATCCCCACTGTGTTGCAGAATGCTCTGTAGATTCAAATCTTTGAATGATTCAGGTGAGAAACAGGAGAAGGAAATGGCAAAGAACAAAGTACGCTTGCCAATGAGACTTGGAGAAAAGTGAGGAAGATCATGTAACAGGGTATAGTTAGGTTGTTCCAGATGGGAAAAGACATGGAGTAAATGAGCCTTGCCAGAACTGAGAGAAATAGAAAAGGCTTTTCATTGCCTCATGGGCACTAGTGCAGAGCAACTGGCTTTCCTCCTACTGACTTAGTGCTTTTAATGTTGGCATGCTATAAGCGCAGTTGGTTATCTGAAGTGCAGAAACATGACAAATCTGGTCCAATGCTTGGAAGGATGTGAGCACTCACTCACTGAGAAAAAGAATTTAGTTGCTTTATGGTGGGAGCAGGAGCATGAAGCAAATAACTTGTTCCTTTTCCTGGAACTCCATTTATTGGTAAAACAGGAAAAAAATGGGAAGAAGTATCTTTAGATCTTAATGATCTCCCACTGCAATCCAGTGCAACTCTCTCTTTTTTTTTTTTCTCTAGCCTTTTTTTTCTATTTAGCCTTCATTATGAAGGCTAAAAGTTGTATGCATCTGATGTTGAATTTCAGTTATAACTGTACTTCACTGGTGACTCCTGAAATCTCAAAATTTAAATAAACATTATTTCAGTAGAGATAAACATATTTTGTTTGAGCTGCTTGACTTGGTTAAAAATGATCACTTTTAGACATTGAAGCAGAAAAGAGAATTTGAAGGGTTGTTTGAAAATCTCAGAGAGAAAGGGTCTGTTACTGGGATGTGTATAGCTGATAAGTGTTTGATATTCTTTGTAGCCTGATAATTTGGTAAATAAAATGCCAGGCAGCTTTGCAAAAAATCAGCCTTTGCAGCTGCATAATTTAACTCAGTTGTTCCCCTTTTCTCCTAACTCTATCTTTTCCCCAGAAGTTGTATTTTCATTGTTTAATCTCTGTTTGAGACCTTTGATGTATTATCATTAAAAACCCCAAAACACAAACCTCTCATTTTAAAGGAAAGTTTTTCCATTTCAAGGCCCAATTCTAAAAGGTCTGAAAGAACAGAGAGAATATAAACTAGTGGACTTAAGATTTTAGTCCTAAATCTATTTCACTAATTACAGCAGGCAACCATGAGTGGAGGCTGACTGCTTGAGAAGCTCCTCAGTGTGGCTCACTGCGTTATTTCCCTGGTAAACCCAATAATAACATATTTGCTCTGCTTGTATTTCTATAGCATATTTTTTCATATCTTTCTTGTGTACTAACCCTTTCTATGGGTTTATGGAATTGTATTCCTATTCTAGAGCTTGTTTCTTTCTCTCACAATTAGACTGGTGTTGGGGAATGAGAAGTGAGGAGATGTTTAAAGCTTTTAAATTGTTTTGGTAAAGAATGAGTGCATGTAACTACAAAAGATGAAGAATTTGCCCAGAATATGAAAGGATCCCCCTTGGCAAGAAGAGAGTAAAATAAAACATTATTAAATAAAGCATTAGTGTATCCTTCTTATTGATTCTTTCACAGCAGGTTATATGAGTTTATTGACCTATTCATCAGTACTTTTAGGAGTATGTTTCTTGCCATCTGCCCCCTTGTCATCTGCCCCGCTGTGCTGTGCAGTCTGCAACACTGAGCACTTGATGTTGCACAGCCTCATAAGTGAAAACAGCTGTTTTGGAGTATTGTTCTAGGATAATGGCTAAGGGGTTAAGCACTGCAGCACAGCAAGGAGTGGACATGCGGAGACGGAAAGGGTCTCAAGGGAAACAAGTTTCAAAGGGATAGAATGCAGCCTGTTTAGGGAAAATGATCTTGTGGGCTACCATCTTTTGAGCAGGCACTGTCTAGAACAAGTACTGTACTGGCATATAACGGGCCCCTTCCTCTCATGGTATGTATTTCCTCTATGTGGTTTCTCATACTGGAGTTGTTTACATGTCAAAAGCCATCCTTAACTCTTGTTACTTACGAATTAGAGTATGAAGAGGTCTTCAACAGCCATTTAAAATACAATCTTAAATGGTGCTGATCATCTGCAGTTCATCTGCAGAAGGATTAGGTCCTCAGCATCACTCTGGATTTTATTTCTGTGTAAAGAAGAGTTCGGTTATTTCAGTGGCCAGGTATCTCAAACTTTTTATCCTTCGGACTTGAATCAGTGGTAAACAGTTCTATTTTGCTACTTTGCCCTTACTGAAAATCCTTTAACCTCGTAATACAAGGCCAGATGGAACGTTTCTATGTGAACAGTACGACAGGCACTGGGAAAATAAAATTACTTCTGTTTATTTAACTTCTTTAATTTGCAGTCTGACATTCTCAACTGCACTGAGAGAAAAGATTCATTTGCAATCTGAAAACAATTATTTATATTTTGTTTTGTATGAGTGAAGAGATTTTATTATTTAATCATAAAAATTCCCTCTTAATGGGAAACTTACTGAAATTTAAGTATCTGCTAATTTTGCTTGAGACTTTGGATTGTCTTTTATTTGACCTGAAATTGTTTTTCCTATAGATGCTGAAAAATCCCCTAGTACTTTATTTGGCACAAGAAAAAAAAAAACCCTCTGTACAATCCTCCAAACCCATTCTCAAAACCCAGAGACTTAAATGGGTCTATGCCATCTGTTCCTCTTCACTTTGGCAGCTCTAACTTGACATCTGGTAGGTACAGAACTAAGTGTGAGCTTGTAATTGGAATTCAGGGATCATGACAGAGATCTCATGTTCCTTGTTTTAATAAAACTTCTCTATACTATGTGATGTTGCAGAGGTGCTATCTGAATGCTGGTATATCCAATGTGCTTGTACCTTTTTGATGACTCATCTAGAGTATTTAGAAAGAAGCAACTTTTTAATGATTTTTTTTTATTGACTGCTTTTGGTTGTGAATAAAGCATGCTTTAATGATGACACCAGAGTTAATTTTTTAGTGTTATAGCTTCACTATTTCTATAATCTTTCTCAGGATGAGCAGGCAATATGGCTTTTTCCACTGGGAGAGTTCTCAGCCAAAGGATAGCAGTGTTAATCCCTGTGTTCAGTTGTAATGCACAAAATGGCTGTAAGCCTCTAAAGAGTAAAGAACAAGGTATTTGTGGACTGGCAGTGTTATAAACAATGAAGTTGAACCCGGTTGCCAAAGGAGAAGGGAGGGGGGAATTAAAAAAGGACAGGCAGAAATGGATTCAGAGATGAAGTTGGTGGGTAGGAGGAGAATAAAGAGAAGGTCTATGTAAGAGAGACCAGAGAATCGGTTAAGGAGTTGAACTTAATTTCTTCTTTTTTCTGTAGATTTGACTTTCTGTCTCCACTCAGGATTTGTGTCCTAAACACTTTTGATAGACCTTTTTTTTCATTAATTTGCCCTTGTTTTTCTTTGCTTCATCACTGGAAATCACTTGGAGAGTATATCCTTATTTCAGTGAAGAGACAGCGACTTGGTTTTTTGCTTGATTGCAGCTTGAGCTCAGTTCTGCAGGAGATCCTGAGAGTGAACTTGAGCAGCTGAATTTGACTAAAAACCCAGGTTAATGTGCTTCTGCTGCCATTTAAACCCATGCGGTTTAACAGTTTCTAAAAAATTATCCCCCTTCCCTCCTCAGGTCCCTGTACTCTTCTTCAGTCAATGAAACGGGATTAAAATGCCCTTCTAAAGGCAAGGTACATTACGCCTTTTGGAGGATGATGCTTATTTTCCCCTGATTTGTCATGGTACTGCTTTTATGAAAATGGTGCACTTTCTTTTTGTAACAGCTTTTCACTTAACCCAGACTTGGAGTTTTTTATATCTGTTACAGTCTGTTTCCCTGTACATTTCTTATGCAGCTCTAAATTTGAAAAAGCACCATTATCTTGACATTTTATTTGGGCTAGATTCTGCATAAATGTAATTGGGCTTTGTCACACTTCTTTTAGACAGTCAACACAAAGTTATTTATTTTCTCTTTGATATAAAAAGCTCTTTTATAATGGTTCCCTTTTAATTACTCCCGAAGATGTTCATATTTGATTAAGGCTGTAAATGTCAAGTCTTGATGAGTCAGACCCAAAATGTTAGAAAGCAAGCTACCTCCTAATGTGCTCACTGTGGCCCAATCCTTGTGAAGTGCCAAGAACTCGGGTGCTGAGCACTTTTTTCCAGCATCAAAGACAGGAAAAGCTGAAATTATCTAGCACCTTGCAACACCATCCAGTATTAAACAGCCTCTGTTAACCCCAAATATGTCTGATTTCCATACAAAATGGGTAAGTGGGGAAAAACAGCAGACCATGGGCCTGATTTTATGAACCTCTTCAGTTTTCAGTGCTTCAGTATTTCCAAAATGTTACAGTATTATTTAGATTCAGGTAGCAACCTGAACTTTCCACAACATCTTCAATTCTTCCCTCTGTCCCATTTCTCTTTCAAGCAACAGAGGCCTTAAGACAGGTCTCCTTTTGCTCCTGCTACCTGACTCCCATGCTCTGCTGTGGATATCCAGAGGGAGAAAACCTACAGATACATTCTTCGTCCGTAAGCATCTGGTGACAAAATGAATACTAAGTCTCTCCTACCATGAACAGTCCCACCAGATTCCACTTTCTGTAGAGAAAGGGCTTCAGCCTTATAAACTGCTGGTGCAGTCTTTTTCTGTTGCCTTTCTGTGAGATTTTCCTTTTTGTTTAACACACAGTAAAGAGCTGGGAAGGTGGAATTAAGATGGGGTTCCTGACAGGGGAAAATAGCCTTTCATTCCACCTGCATCTGTCCTTCCACATGTCCCTGTTATTTTTTCAGAGCTGACTGGCAACTTCAGAAGGTTGAGCTTATGCAAGATCACTGCAATGTGAAGTAGAGAAATCCATATTAGCATTAACCCAATTTGTGTTGTAGCTATGAGACTATTCATATCGGAGTTTAGAACTCAGCACCAACTTCCTCTCACTTGTTTCTATTGTGGCTGCAGCTTTTTCATGAGTTTAGCATGCTGAGATGTCTGGCTGGAGTTATCTCTGCCCTCTGGACCCATTCTAGCAGTCTCATTATCTTGTCAGCTACAGCCTCTGCACAGATTTCTGATCAGAAGTCTTGTTAATATCCCTCTACCAGCATCTTTACCTTGCTGGTGTGCCAGCTATGAGAAGTTTTTACAGCCCAACCTCTTAGTATTACAAGTGGGTGGTAAGAAATTAGTCTGTGGGTTTAATGGGTTGACAATTTTCATAATGTTCCTGTGCCCATATGGAAAGAATAAATTGTTTGCCTTCTCCATGTTTCCTATGCAACTGTGCTTGTCTTTTGTGTTACCGTTTAACAGCGCCAACTCAGGTTTAATATGCTGCTCACACTCACTCTTGCCAAACATTGTTTTCCAGGTGACAGCCTTCCGATAGCTTTGCTTCACACTATAGCTCTTACAGTTGTTCTAATGTTCTGTCCAAGGTGGCTCTCATGTTATATTGCAATTTGGTTTTTTTGCTTTAGTCTCCAAAGCATTTGCAGTTATTCTTCCCTTTTATTGGACCTGTGATTGTAACTTAAAGGCTTTCAAATCTGTTTCATTTTGTTTATTCACATTAGTAAACAGTTTTCCCAGTGTTGCAGGTACCTCCCACCAGTTTAATATAAATGCTCAACATCTGTTTGCTGCTTCATCTATTTTGTTAATCCTTCTGAGTGTATCTATAATTAAGTTTATTGGAATTGGTTTTGTGACTGGGACAACATAGCAAATGTTCAAAACGGTGATGTTTGCCACTTCATTTTGCTGTGCTAGGTTTTAAAAGGAGGAAGGTAACCTGTTTTCAAAGGGTAACAAGTCTGAATTGTAATGGGAATTGTAAAGGCAGAAACTTTTAAAAGATTTAAATCAGGATCCTTTGTATGGCCATTAAAGGACACAATAAAGTGAGCGGGATTGGTGGAAATATTAGAGCTGAGATTGTTAAACTGTTGGGGCACTCTGACCCAGTAGACGCAGATGATGTCCAAGAAATCCTGGGGTGATGGGCAGGGTACCATTAACATTCAACAGAGAGAAACAATTACAGACAACTTTTGTTAATATTGTCTAACGCTTTCTCGTATACTCCCTATTTTCAGTTGTTTACAACTCTAGCACAGGAGAAACCTTCTGGATGAAACTTTTCAGGTATCTTTTTTCTTGTCTCAGCTTGAATTTAGATTTTTTTTTTTTATCAAAACTTTCTTTGAGAGAAAAAAATAATTAATATTTTAAGATGGAGGAATTAAAAATAGATAGTGTTGCTGATGTTGAAAGTTCCTGTCATCTGTATGTTTGATTTGATATTATTTGGTTTAACTACTTCAATACCTTTCTTTATGTTTGCCTACATTACGTTTTATCAGGCCATATGTTTGTTACCATAAGATCTTTCCCTGGCAGTCAGGTCTCACCTTGCATAGCCTGGATTATATGTTTCATCAGCAAACTGTCTGAAATGAGGCTTCATCTTCTTTTCCAGATTGTTTATGAATAGATGAGAGAGAGAAGGGGCTCTGTACAGATTCCTGTGAGATTTCATGACTACTTTCATTAGAAAAACTGACCATTTATGTCTGTCTTTTTTCCTAATTTATAAGCAGTTTTTCCCTAGCTTTTTAGTTATGTGAAGACTTTTGTCTCATTGCTTAGCTCTTTCAGAAATGTAAGGAGAGGGGGACCTTATCAACAGCCTGCAAATTCAAACTATCTGCAGGCCTGCTAAAATGCTGATTTAAATTGTTGAATAGTTTTATTCACCTGTAGGACAGTTTTCACATCAGATCGTGCTCTCTGAATGGTTGTTTTGTAAAAATGTGATTCTCTGGACAGAAAAATCTTTGTCTAAAATCTCCCTGTGATTCTCTGAACCAAGTCTCTGTCCTAGTTATCTAGCTCAGCCAGAGGTAGGGCTTAATGTTACTACAGCTTTGCGGTTATCTCAAATAGGAGGTCTATTAGGAGTTCTGAAATAACTGGTAAATTTGGGCACCATGTGCCAACAGGGCTGAATAAAGATTTTTCTGCTTGAGAATGTTGTTTGAGACCATGCAATCTTACTGGTCTGAATCTCCTTGCTCTGTGTGTGTACACACATGCAGTGAAGAGTGGTAGGGATGACTGCATTTAGCAGCCAATTTATTCTCTGACTGGAGTGAAATACAGAGAATGCTGAAGTAGTGCTGGTTAGAGTAACTCCACATAGCATGGTCTGATGCAGATATATCTATGTGGGTCCTCAAGGCTGATCCCTCAAGTGCACATGGCAATGAACCTGAGCTAAAAGAGTCTACTGCTTCAGTGATTCTACTAAAACATGGCTAGGATGTTAATAATTCTGAAATTACCTTAGTCCTTTCTAGGCTGGAATTCTCTACATAGCATTCAATCTTATTGTGTAGACATACACTAAGACTCATGGAACAGCTCCAAAAATTGCTGAGTTACGTTTTGTTCCAGAATGTCATGTATCAAAAATAATGTAATCTTCTGGCAAAGAAAAGGTAATTTATTCTTCTGTATGTCCTTCTAAGGTAGAAACTTACACAGAAAATCATACAGCTCTGTGATGCTAAATTTCACCCACATCACATGACATATCTTGCATTAATCCTCCATGCACAGGACAGATTTTGGCATGTAAAAGAACTTCTTCCTAATGTCTAACCGAAGTCTACCCTTTTCTAGCTCAAAACCATTACCCCTTGTCCTGTCGCTACAGACTCTAAAGAACAGATCTCCCCCTACCTTCTTATAGGCACCTTTTAGGTATTGGAAGGTTGCTGTAATGTCCCCCCAGAGCCTTCTCTTCTCCAGGCTGAACAGCCCCAACTCCCTCAGCCTGTCTTCGTAGGAGAGGTGCTCAAGCCCTCTAATAATTTTCGTGGCTCTCCTCTGGACACGCTCCAACAGGTCCACGTCCTTCTTATGCTGGGGGCTTCAGAGCTGGACACATTATTCCAGGTGAGATCTCACCAGGGCAGAGCAGAGGGGTAGAATCACCTCTCTTGATCTGCTGGCCACGCTTCTTTTGATGCAGCCCAAGATGCAATTGGCCTTCTGGGCTGAGACTGCACATTGGTGGCTCATGTCCAGCTTTTAATCTACTAGTACCCCCAAGTCTTTTTCCACAGGACTGCTCTCTGGCATGTCCTCTCCCAGCCTATATTGATAATACTGGTTGCCCTGGCCCAGGTGCAGGACCCTGCACTTGGGCTTGTTGAACCTCATGAGGTTCATCTGGGCCCACCTCTTCAGTCTCTCCAGGTCCCTCTGGATGGCATCCCTGGATGACATTTCTGGAGAAGATGTCAGATTAAGCTGTGCACACAGAGCCAATGGGAAAGCAATTTTCAGTCTTTTTCTTTCTGAGTAAACGATGCAGCACCTGGTAAAATACTTGCAAATGTAACTTTTTGGGGGAATGCTTTATCAGCATGAATTCTGGACAACCTGAATAAAGTGAATTCCGTATGGTCTAAGCAGACAAAGATCCATTCTTTTTATAAAGAGGTTGTGCTGGGAGGCACTGGTTCTTGTAAAGAATGTTGCTTTGTGCAGAGTTATGCAATTACTCACGTAGAAGAGACTGCTGCCCTTAAAAAACATGTACTCTTCTGAATAGGAAAATGAAAAAGTTTCTTTTATATTAAAAGATGTTTTGATCTGTTATTGCACCACAGAGCTAGAGATAGCTGTTCATCTTTCCAGATGGCAAGTGTTTCTAGTGGTTTTCTCCTTAATATTTTAATATTTGATATCTATGCGGATCATGAAGGCATATTTGTGTTAGAAATACGTTAACCATTGGTCTTTTGTTTTTTAGGGAAGTTCTTTTTTACATTTCTTACTGTAAAGCATTTTTCCAGAATTTTATCATCCTTTCATAATTCTCCAATCTCTCAGCATTATATTCTAAAATACAGGCAACAGAACTGTCACTCAGTGTAGCTTATTGATGCTGGATATCAACACACAACAATTTTACTGCTCTCTATTCTGTTCTCTGCAAGACTCTGACATTCACATTAGAAACACCTGTTGAGGTGTTACTGACCCGTTATTTGGAGAAATTAATTTTGATATCCCTCTTTATTCTGAGGATGGTTGCCATTTCTATGAGGATGTCTGACAAATGTTTCCTAAACATGCTGTTGGTTTTGTTTTGCAAGTGTTTGAATAGTAAGCAAGCTTGATGAGAGCTGTATGTTATTGTTATTTAGTGGTTTATCAAACAATGGGACATCTACACTTTTGTTCAAAGTAGTTCTATATCTACATTTGAATCTTAATTGTTGTGTTGAATAACATCGAGCCTGAAAATAAAAGCCAAGGAATGCTACTAACATGCTCAGCCAAACAACAAAAGCAGCTACTTTCTGATACTTAACTATTGAATAGCTCTCAGTTTATTTCACATAGGATAGATTGATCTTTGTAGTTCTAATTCTTAAATGAGATCACTGCCAGTTAGTGGAGGTTCTAATATCTTTCCAGACTATTGTATCTTCCAAGTTATCTCTGTCACTCTTCTAGTTTCATACCAAATTTATCAGTTTGTTTGACGAGACCTATCTCCTGTAAAATCATTTTGACTGGCATAAATTATTATTCTGTATTTTTTTTATTGAATATCATATGAATTTTGTTTTTCCTTGGTTTAATGACAGTCTAACAAGCCTACAATTACTTAGGTGAGTGCCATTACTCTTGTTGAGTGTCATCAGAGCACTAGCATCCTTCCAGGCTTCTTGAATGCCCCAGCAATTCTGAAAGCAGAAATACCCTCATCCAGCTGTTTCGGAGTATAAATTACCAAGGCCTCAATTTTGAAAGTATCTATACTTCGTAGGGCTGTTTGACATTTCCAATTACTAGTGAACTGTAAATCACTTCATCTTCTTTTGAATACCTCATTCTGCTTCCTTTTTAAACACATAACAGAAGAATAAATAAACACTTTTACTTTTCCACATTATTGTGAATATTGAAAATCTATTTAATAGTGCAGCTATACTATTATAACAATATATTTTGCTATAAGTAAGCCTAAAAAGATTTCATTCTTATTTGTTTTAGCTTTGTTAACTATGGGTTTCCCTAGAGATTAATTTCCCTAAACATTTTACTCCTTTTGCATTTGATGTCGAAAAATATATATTATTTTAAATATTTTTAAAACTCCTACCTTCATTTAGTAGCTATCTTAAGCAGCTATGTACATGTAGTCACATCTTTGCTTGATTAGCTTCCTTTAAATTAATGATGTTCCTATTTAGGATATTAGCTCTATTGAAGAACATAGTTTGCATTGGAACAGGGATCTGCCTTCTGTCATAAAATTTAAATCATGTTGATCATATTGATTCTTATATCTGCAAAGTTTCAGTCCAGTGATTAATTAATCTTTGTGAATTGTGTGATTCTGGTACCAATTACATCATACCTGGTACAATGCCA
The DNA here is from genome assembly GCA_013400335.1 of Eurystomus gularis. Lineage (NCBI taxonomy): Eukaryota > Metazoa > Chordata > Aves > Coraciiformes > Coraciidae > Eurystomus > Eurystomus gularis. Next base: position 32,196 of record VZZY01014767.1, read on the forward strand.
TTTGCATTAGAAAATTATCATCTGTATTATTTAATTAAAACAGTTTCAGATTTTGGATTCAATTATGGAACACAGTTAAATTAGTCATGCAGAAATGTTTTTGATAGAAAAAACACAGACCAGAGACCTGAGCCAGGCTGAGATGGAAGTCTGAGTTCTGTGGGAATCCTCTTCAGATTTTGAGGTAACAAACTGAACAAAGCTTTTGCTTGTGCCTAGAAGTGTCTGAACTCAATTTATTGATCTTTTATTGTGTTTTGAATATATGATTTCTATGTGTTTGATTGTCTTCATTTAACACACAGTTGCTTTCATATAATTTTAACTGCTCTTGAAAGGTGCAAGTGTCACAAAGGGGAAAACAAAATATAAATATCACAGGAAGGATGATGTTGGAAGTACATCAGAAATATTTATTAATTTTTGCAAGTCCCTTAGAACAATTGATTTTGATGCTCACGGTTGCCATAACAACCAGATGCATGTCTGAAGTCTTTAAAGTCACTTAGATGGCTGAGTTCTGTTGTATTAATTGTTTGCAACTTCTGCATATGGTCTTGTACCAGGTCTCATTCAACAATCACTTATCTGCTGTTGTCAGTCTGTGAGGCCAAGAAAGGTGAGGATTACATCCAAGTCACCGAGAGATGCTGCTGACATTGGGTATGGACAATACCTTCTTAATGCGTTGTCTGTAGAGATGGATTTATTGAAGCATGCAATGTGTCTGAAGAACAGGCGTTTTTGACAGCATACCAATGCTGTCATGTCCTAACCACCATAGTGTTCTTAACACCCTGATTATGTACAAAGTCAACAGAGAAATAAGGTATAATGTTCTCTTGGTCTCTCTTGTAATTGAAACAAAAAATGTAATGGCAGAGTCTAAAAAAAATGTGTAGGCAGAGTGAGTTGCCCGCTTTTATTGGTTTGGATGGGACATTCCAAAAGAAATCTTTGTGATAACAAAGAAGTTACTTTGTTACCAAGTTACCAAGTTTACAAAATTTAATAGATCTTATAAACAATTCCAGATTGCATTGGCTTGAAAAATATCATCTATATCAAATACCTTCAAAACAACTCATTCAAGACTGTTTCTTCAGTCCCTGCTTTTTTCTATGGAATTTTTTTTTTGTTAATGGAGTCCTCTGCTTAATACAAAGTGTGTATTAGATAGAGTTGAAACACTTGTGTAGTGAAGGAAAGGCTCAAGACTCTATCAAATGACTATTGAAACTTAAGAACAGTTAATCAACAACCTTGAGTACTCTTTTGCTCTCAGAACTATTATACAAAGCAATCACCAATGTAGGGATAATGAGTGCTGCTGGTTTTGTCTTGACCTCCTTTGCAGACCTGGTTTAAGTAGGAAAACCAAAGCCAACGACAGAAAAGGAACTGTGGCAGGATTAAACTGATATAGAAGCAATTCGGCTGAAACCTGGTCAAGATAAGAATGTTTCTAGAGTTACTTAAGTAGACTTCATTTGTAGTAATGGCTTTGGATAAGAGAACCATACACACACTTATTTTTAAAATCTTGATTTTTTTTTTTCTCTTATACCTGTTTTTAAAATAATACTAAAAAAAAAATCTTATATAAGAAGAAAGTTTTTCTTGCTTATCTCTGTTTATGTTCTGGATAGAAAGAAAACAGTAGTAGCAGAATGTACTGAATCCTAGGGACTGATTTAAGAAGAGCATCCAAGAATGGTAAAAGCACAAGGCCTAACTTCTAAGTGAGTGAACTCGGGGAGACCAGTCAAAATTTTAAATGCTTTGAAAGATATGCATTGTATGATGTGCTACACCTCAAATTGCAATGGAATTTGGATTACAACATGAGGCTTTTCTATCTATAAAGTGTGCTGCCTTCCCAGATTGTAAGGAAACAATATGTTTTGCCTTAAAAAAGCATATGAATAGAGCAAACCCTAAAATGGATGTAATATTTCCTCCTCCTCCAAGGACCCTCCTCCCCTTAAATGCTTCTACATTGGATCTGTATTTTCCTTCCCCAAAATGTCACCCATCTGCTGGCTTTGGCAAGCCTGCCTGAAATCTGTATTTCTTGAGTGCATGAGAAAATAATGAAATAAACGTCTCCTGATAAGTGTGGGAAAGTTGGTGCAGCCTGCCTGGATTTCCTTATGAGTCAGAAAATACCAAGTAAGAGCCATGAAGTATTTTGTTAACATGAATGGGACAGAATCACAAAGTTAGAGAAGATTGCAGCAGCAGAGCATGTACGTGTAGCTAAAAAATATAGCAGCGCTTCTTTCAATAACTTTGTCAGAAATCCACTCGCTTCTTTCTCATTGCACAGCAGGGGTAACCCACAGAAAGCAGTCCCTCAGCTTCATGTCCTTCTCTGTAGAGCAAACGCTTCACCTCTCTTGGACCAACGAGTAGGAGTAGACCTGGTCCCTCACTTGCCTGCCTGCTGCCATGTTTGAAGGAAGTTTTTCTCAGTCCCTCTCATGAAAAGGAGAAGGGGCAAATATTTGTCTTGACAGCCGTGGGAAAAGAAGGTTCATACTGAATTTTCATGTAAAGATACAATTCCAAGGCAGAAACCCATTTCTGAGTGTGCAGCATGGCAGCAGAAGCTTTTGCAGAGGCCCCTCAGGCCTGGTCTTTGGCAGAAGAAGAACACACTGGGCTCTTTAGATCTATTCTTCCTTCCTGCATGAAGCTGCAGCCATTCATTAGCCTCAGGGTAGTGGTGGGGACAGACACAAGCCTTCTTGGTGAAGGGAAAATCCTCCAAAGACGAAAAAGTAATATTTCTGAAATCACCCGGTTTGTTGCAACCACGGGAACGACGCTTGCAGTGAAGCCTTGCTGTGGTGCCTAGTTTTTAATACCTCTCAATATCCCCTTATCGCATCATAAAATGTTAGGACAGAAATCCATATTCTATAGCCCCAGAAGGTTTGTTCTTGGCACAGATCTTGAGCTCTACTTCCTTAGTAAAATTAACGATGTTTAAGATGACAGCTGCTTCCACCTATCAACAATTAACACACAAGTATACCTAGGGGAAGCCTGGGTTATTCATGCTGCCAAACCCTGGTATGAAAGATGGCAGACTATTGTTCTTATTGTAAAAAGAGATGTCTATGTTTCTCCAGGGAACTTTTTCAGAGCATTTAAATCATCCTCCTGTTATAAATTACCCTTCAGAGGAATCCACCTCTTCTGTACAGGGACCTGAACACAAGGAAATGTTGAAACTTACTGCACCCCATTTTGAGTAATTTTCAAATGCTTTTCATTTGTAATGCTGACTTCAAAGAGCTGTTCCCATTATACAGCTAGTGTCACAGAAATGGGGCCTTGTAGTTATAAAAACTTTTTTTCTCCCAGGTACATTAGTACTTTGTTGAGTTGAGCTTTTGAAATACCTTGGGCTCTTAAATTCCTTTTTTTTTTTGAGTTGTGTTTTTGAATTCCTCTTATTTGATTCAAATTTGCTGAAAAGGAATACTTTAATGAGAACATTTCACACAATTTTATTAAAGATGAATTCTTAGAGGCATTACTGTTAAAAGGGCTGTAAACATTTACGGTACATAGCTCAGAATTAGCATAGCTGAAGTGGGAGTAATTTTTCATTTTTATAACTCTCTGCCATGCCTCACTTACCTACTAAGTGCCGTCTGTTCAGTGCAACCTTGATGGATGAAGCAACATACTTGTAAATAACAGATATATTTATATTGCCTGCTGATCAGGAAAGGAACACATCATTGCCATAGCCATGTATCCATAGCAGCTTTAACACTCTGCCAGCAGTTTCAGATCAGTTTTTCAGTTTGTGTCCAGAAAGTTTTTCCAATTTTCATATATTTACAACATGAAGAAAAATAACTTTGATGTCATTTTATAGCCCTGTTAACTTTCCCATTGACATTTCTGTTTTTTACCGGTGTCTATTAAAGCTGTTCTCATGTTCTGTACAACAACATGGCAAAGCTTGGTTAGGACAGAATTAAAATCCAACTCTTAACTTTGCATTTCAGGCTCATCAATATGTATATACATGTCAGTAACTCTGTCAGTTTTCTTAGCCCAGTGAGAGAGGAATCTCAAGGTCACTCAATCAGAGCACCTGGCTGCATCTGCAAAGCCCAAGATCTTCAAGGCTGTGTGAATAATTATAGTTTACTAAAATGTTAAATTTAGCAGCCTAAAATTTGAAGGCTACCATTCAGGCATACGAAACAATCTTCTATTTTCATTGACTGGTAAATAAAGCAGAGCTGTTGACTGATACATTGGAACCGGAAAGCGACTCAGAAGGAACTGCAAAATGTTACACAGAATTCTAACTTTTTCTAAATTATAAATTAAAGATGCAAAGGCATAAGAGAAAAGTTAATCTTGAAAGATCCCTGTGTGCAATTTCATGTTTAACAGATTTACAACTGAAGAAGCTGACTGAGAGAAGGAAAACCCAAATTTTCCCTTGTATTCTATTGCTTAATTTACCAACACACAACTTTTGAAGAATAAGACTACAAAATCAGATATTTCTTATATGTAGTTTATAGCCAGCAGGCTTTGACATCTTCAGAATCTTGCGGTTTTCATCAAATCACGACCTGAAACTTGTAAGAAGTTTTTTCTCTGTGTACCTGCAAAGAAGTGACCATTTTCCAGCTTAGGAAAAGAAGGAAAAAGAAAAATTTCCTACTATTGTCAGTAATACAATCTCACTAAAAAGGGAATGGAGGCTCTGAGTGAGGCAGGGAAGTGTTGCCTGTATCACAGAGTGGGCAGCTGTGCTGTACTTTTGGGCATGGGGAATGGGATGTGCACATGTACATGTACAGCTGTCTGTGAACGCCTGGTCTTGCTAGGAGAGTGTGTCTTGCTCTCCACTGGTGCCAGATCAAGTCATAGTACAGCTGCCTGCCCTAAGGAAGTATTCTTCAGCCAATATCAGGCTGAAGTTGAGTTGAGTACAGATGATCTATTGCATTAATATATTTCCTTTAAGACTGTAGGCCAATGTCTTTCTCTAATACATTCCTAGACAAATGTAAGGAAGCAATGACTCCAACCTTACTGGGTGTTCTGAACTGCTTTGGCGATTTAGCCAACAGCTTGCAAAGGAAAGAAAATGCTGAAGGAGCCTTTGAAATCAACATCTCCCCTAGCTGTCCAAAGATTTTAGGGCATTAGGCCTATTGGCTTAACAAAGAAGACCTATAACAGTGGTGGGCATTAAATTTGTCATGATTCTAACCACCCTGTATATAGGAATGAAATAGTCCCTCAGCTTTGCTACAGAATCTTCATGGAAGAACCTAGATGGCTTCCCACAGGGAAGGAGCACGGAACCCAGAAGAGACTGTAGAGAGAGCCCTCTGTTTTGACTGGGAAAGGTGGTCAAAGGAAGAGGGTCTGGTTGCAAGCTTATAGTGAGACAAATAGCCTGAGGACTCTAACTGTTGTTGCCTTGGTCTAGAGTACTGAGGAAGGGACTGGATCAGAACCAAGGTGAAATCCAGATTTATCTTTGACCCATTGCTACAGTTGAGCTGACAGTCCCTCAGTTGATTTTCTTTGTGCTTTCTTGTGCCTCTTGTCACCTGATGGTGTTATTTCAGTGGGTCTTCTTGCTTCCTTCTTCCTGGCAGTATGACCTATGCTTTACAATGTAAGTTTTTCACTGCTAGTGTTCAAGGTCCTGTTGTTTTAGAGTGGGGTGGGGAAGATCATCACAGAGATAACTTTTCTTCAGAAGATGGCAGCAATATACCAGGATGCAATTTCAGTGAATATTTTGTACTGTATTATTGGAATTTCTGTCTTGAGAGGGAGTCTGTTACTACTCATTGGTTTTTAAGAACCTCTCAAGGGTTGAGGGGTTTGTCTGTTGTGCTTTTTTTTCCTCCCCATTTTAAGTCACATCCTTTTTTAGATGAAGTTTTATTGATCAGAACAGTTCAATACTTTTGACAGCAAAGAAAAAATGGTGTCCTCACATTTCAGAGATTTTTAGTTTCAGCAGTAATAGGTCTGAAATTTCCCACTTCATTATCACATTTCAATAAAAAGCCTCTGGAAAAAATGCCAAGTTGTTTATCTCCGGGATATGTCCCATTTAGGTCTGGATTAAGAGCTTATTTTGAAGCAAATCTGCTCATTCCCCACTTATGCTTTCATTCTCACTTTGAAGCAGTTTCAGTTGATCCTTTTAGAATCCTTTTTGGCTTTCTTTCAGATGAAATGGATTTGGGAGATGTGCTCCGGAAGCAACTTCAGATGCAAATTGTCATTCAATCCACAGGGCCAGGCTAGAGCTTGCCCACAGTTTAAAAAGCAAATCCAGCCACCGCTGGAATGAGTATAGTGTAAACATTAAATCCTTATCACTGACTATTTGGCTTTACAGGTCCGCTGTGACTTGTCTGCATTATTTTCTAGCTGGACATAGCCCTCATGAGACTCTGTGCTGAATAAACAATGCTTGCATCACTGAAAGCAATATCCTGACAATCCAGACGTATTTTATTACAAGCAGATTCCAGATCAATAGGTATCTGCAAAAATCCAATTCCATACCTGTAATAAAATTATGTTTGTATTTGTACTGTAACATGAAAGCAGTGAGAGTGCATTTAGCTGGTATTTTATAGAAGGAAATGTTTGATGGGTTATGCTAAAATGAACATTGATGTATTTTTCTCCATTACTCACTGTAGGCATTTATATTAGTGGTTCTTTGTGACGAGTTTAAGGTAGTGTGTCTTATTAACAATGGAGCATCTGAAATTTTTCAGTTCATGAAGGGTTTATAATTAAGCCATGAAAATTAATTTAGCCATTTATAATGGATTTTTAATTAGTTTGCTAATAGGACTGTCATTTCCAAACTCTCAGCAGAAGGTGAATATTAGGTTAGTTCTGTCTCTTGAGGTATCAGGAGGTTTATGACATTCCTTATGAAAGGTATTATGGTCCAAATTTTTCTTGTGAAGAGAGAACTCCTCTTTCCTGCCAAGCATTTAAGGATTATTACTGTGAATGCTGATGATTCCTATTCTTCCATGTCTTCTTTTTGGCATAATTTTGTGGATAATCTATGACTTTTCCCCACTCATGTGGCACTGATTACTGCAAATGTTAGAACAAAATGGAAATAACAGAAAATCCTATCTAAGTGCTGGAATAACCTTATTCTACCCTGAGCTTAGACTATACGAAATACCTTCTAAAAGAAGATGAATTGATTCTCTTTGGAAAGAATATATTCCAGAAATGAAGTTACCTTTATTACAGAGATATTTAGTGTAAAATATTATGCCAGCAGTATTAAATCCTGAAAATTACAGTGAATATTAATTCAGGTCTATTCTGCATAGAGGTCAGAGTGTATACAGTGTAACAGTAGTTTTCTGTATGTTCCATTTATAACTAAGCTGTTCAAAATGACAAAGTGAGATGCTGCTTCTAAAAAAAAAAAAAGTATCATTCTGGCCTTTCTATAATAAACTTATTGCTGCTCCATCCCTCCCCTGTTTTTTTGGTGAATGGTGTTTCTGGTGGCATTAATGTCATGGTATTATAGCCGTTGTCAGTCATGGTATTATAGCTGTTATCACTTACGCTGAACAGAACTGAGGCAACTGACAGTTTAAAATTTTCTGATTGATGATCCAGGTTTCTTCAAACTCAGTCTGCCATTATGCTGCTTTTAGGTGCATCTGGATAAATTAATTCTGCTACTGTAGCCTCTAGAATCTTTATAAAAACTACAGTTAAAACACAAGCTCTACAGGCTCCAGCTATAGACCAAGATCTTTTTCTCTGTAGTTAACTTCAGCTTGTTAAATCACATGAATTGACAATCCAGCCCTGGGTTATGAGAGAAACTCAAATCCTAGTGGTTCCAAGTATTTCAAGGTACAGCATATTTAATATGACTGTAAATTGCTTTGCCTTATGGTTTTGTCAAAATAACAGGTACATATATAATCCGTGACCACAAGGAATTCATCCAGTCAGATTTCTTACCTGGAGTTCCCCTACACAGGTTTAACATTGTATCTACCTGGTGTAGCATTTAAGAATGAGACACAAATATATACACTATATAAAGGATGTCACTAGAGTGAAATGGGACATTCTCCAAAGCAGGCAGTCATTCTAAGAAAGAACAATACTAAGGACGAAAAAGGAGGGCATGGACTACAGTTAGAGCTGGGTGGCAGACCAACTTTAACAACAGAACATTTCAAATGATGGCACAAATGAAAGCCTTTCTAACCAAACGTGCAATTCCACCTTATTCACACATCATAGTTATTTTATTGACATGTCAATGCACCACTGTCTGTGCCACAAATACACCTGGTGGCAGAATGGAGAAACTAATTAGTGTTGTTCCTCTGTTTCTGTACTTAATGTCAGTGCTGGCCTACTCATGGTAGTTGTACTTTATTATTGCCATGATTGTTTGAAGCCAGGGACAAGAAATTCCATAAGCATTAAATGGAGAAAACATCAATGGATTTGTTTTTGAGAAAAAAAAAGTAAAATTATATGAAACACATCAGGTTCTATAGAAGTCTCAGTGCAAATTTATTATCTTCATAGGAATTAACAAACATAAGGAGTGAAAATCCTGGAAGTATTTTGAGCCTACTTTGTAAGGCTACACTTGTTTACAAATTTTGTATTTTTTCTATAATGGAAATATAACCATGTCAGAAATTTATTTTCCTATTCTGCCTTTATCTTGAAAGTATTATTGCTTTTTAAATTGCTTTTCCAGAGCTTTTTTTTAGTCCTCACAGAAGATGATGTATACTTGAATTCTTTATTGGTTTCTGAAGAAATATCCTGAGAAGTAGACATTTCCTTCACTCTTTTTGTTAATAATAAATACAATGAAACACAATGACATGCAGAGATGTAGACTCATGAATTCAGAGAACTAAACTTACCATAAAGTTCACTTACAAATGAAAATAAATTTAGGTCTCAGTCTGGTTTTCAAGTATGATTCTGGGGACAGGTGGATGAAAGGAATATATTAATAATTCCAAAATTACTTGCAATAGAATGGAACTTGTTTTTTGGTTTTTTTGTGGGGTTTTTTTGTGTGTTTTGTTTTAGTTTGTTTTGTTTCTACATGATCTGTTAAAATGTATGGGATAGGATTGCCTATTTTGTGATTTGACCAAAATCCTTGAAAAAGAGCAGATAGAAAAAGATCCTAATGAAAGATTCAGTGCCCCTTCATCTTACTATGATTAAGAAATCTCCAGTCTCCAGATCTCAGATTATTCAGTGACAATAAACCAGCTGGGTTGTTAAATTATTGATATTCGAGGTGGAATCTTAATGCCCTTTATTTTCTGGTCTATTAAATAAATGATACAGAATACTAAGGCACACAAATTCAGGTTTGCTAAAATTCTTTAAAAGCTTCCATTAGTTGTTAGCATAGATATGCTTTTAACTTATTCATTTAGAAAACTGCATGAGTGTCGTTAAATAAATTTCACAGTTTAGTAGAAATCTTTATAGGGACAGTTGATTAAGATGATGTGGCAAGAAAGAAAATAGTTGCATAAATGAATAAGAATTCTAAAACATAGGAGTTGTAATCAATAGTCTGATAGAGTTTAGATTTTCTGGATTATTTATGTTTAACTGAAATCTGCTGGCCATGTACTTCTGAAATAAGAAACCTTACAACAAAATGTTTTCTTGTTTTAATGAGAATGAGGAACGCATATTGCATGTATTACACCTGCAAAATTTAATGCATACATACACTTGTTTGAATTACACATTTATGCCTTGCTATAGCTAGAAGGATGAGTTCGTCAATGTTCTTCTCAACCTTCCCATTTTTAAAATTAAGGCACATTATTATTTGTGAGAAAGTGAACATATTTGTGTTATGGGAGAGAGACTTTCTGGGTGCTCTGTGTTTGACACCGATGTTCCTAATTTCCAATCTCACTGTCAGATAACTTTATTTTAATAATTAAGGCAGCTTCCTACCTAAAGTGAGAGGAATGTTTGATTAGAAATGGGCGAAGTAATGAAATGAAAAAACTTTGGGGCATGGAAAGCAGAAAGGTTATACAGGTCTTTTTTGTTTTGCCCTTCTTTCTTGTACCTGTTCTTATTTCTGTCATTGCTTTGCTTACTGATGCTGGATGTTCATAGTCTTTTTGCACCTCCTTGTTTCAGATTCTGTATGCTCCTTTACATACAAGAAGTCAGTGGCTATTTGGAGTCTGGACTATTTTTTTTTCTTTCACATAGAAATACTTAGTCATCAACAGGTTTTCCTGCTCTGCAGTAATCCCGGTCATAATGCCTGTAATTTCCATAGACAAGCACGAATGCAGCTATAGTTAGCTATTTTACTTCCAGGTCCAGAAATTTTTTCATTTAGCACAGTAGCCAAAAAACCTTTGATGGCTTTCTTCCTGGCCATGCTATCAGTGATTCTCTTGCCACAGACACAAATACCCATGTACCAGCATTCATACCCTGCACTAGAGATCTCTGTCCTCCCATGCAACTCCTGTGGTGTCTGTGTTGTAGTCAGTGGTTCCTATGGCCTCAAAAGCTTTTGCTCCTGTGATAAGTGAAAAGTGACTGTCTTATCTACATATTCAATGAGGTTTGACCTAATCCCCTGATAAGAGCATTTTCTTCTACTGGAAGAAAACATGAAAAACACGGCAGTATTAGGTATTATACTGGAATTAAGTATGGCATGCTGAAACTTCAATTATACTCCATGACAGGTCAAAATGCCTTATATTTTAATGCCTTGGATGATGAGCCTTGCTGAGGACCCAGAGGCTGAACACAGCCCCACAGCGGTCCTTTCTATAAATGGTCAGCAGAGGGGAAAAACTCAAATCCTGCTTTGATTAGGCTAAAGCATATTTGCTCTGTGTATTTTCATAGTTACTTAATTTTAATTGCATTAAAATGGTAAAATTTAAATCTTAAAACAGCTTTCCCTGTCTTACTAGCTGTTGTGCGATCCCTGCAGGCAAAGGAAAGGACATGGCATTGTCTAAAAGAATTTTAGTAAGTAGGTTATTATAAAGACAGAAAGTGGTAGTTTTTATTGTAGCCTAAATACTTAGTTATGTAACATTTTAGGCTGCTAAAATTGAGATGCTTCTATCCATCACTGAAAAGATGATAAAATGTATCATATAGCTTTTAAATCCTTGTGGGTATCAGGCAGGAATTTAAGGGGACGACTAAGAAGGCATTTTAGAAGACTTTACTCCAGAAACTGAGATATCATGGACTTTGGGAAGAGAATCACTATGTTATAAAACGAGACAATAAGGAAAGTAAATGGTTTATATTATCTTATATTAATTTTTTATTCTCTGTCACACCACTTCTATACCAGGCTCTCTTAATATTTTCAGAACTCTATTGCGAGGTCAAAAAAAATCTGTATCTGAATTTTTCTTAGGCCATCTGCTATGAGCTGGGGCATGAACAAGATATTTAGAATATATATTTAGAATAGATATTTAGAATATTTAGAACATTTAGACTAGATATTTCTGCCCACCCAGGCCCAGTCTGTTTTCAGATCTTCTCTAGTACATTTTCTACGTCTTCCTTATTCACAAGCAATTTGACAGAAAAGTGCTTTCAGCCCTTTTTGCACCTTCCTGCAACCTGATGCAGCACATTTCTTCCGTGGCAGATTCTCTGGGTTTGTAGTTTATATTTGTCTCAGATATTTTCATCTTCTTTTACAGAAAAGACTGGCAGGGGTTTTTGAACTCTCCAGATCATCTCTACACTTGTTATTAAATCCTTTTAATACCTAATCTTTTTTCTGAGGCACTTGCTCTGGGAGAAATTTTAGATATGCCGGCACTATCATAGACTGTAAAAATCTTATTTCCTACTGTAAAGATTAGCTTTCATGCTGCCATAAGAATGATATGGGCAATATTACTCATTAACCTAGACAATCCAATCTGTACCATTCTCCCACTAACCCACCTCTCCTCACTATGTCAGTTGTGCCTGGAGAGGATGTGGTGTGGTGACTTTGGGTTCTGCCCCTTCCACCCCTCACTCAGTAAAACTGACAATGCAAGGGAAGGGAAGGAAGCTGCTCTCATCATACCTCTTGCTGAATTGAGTGTAAGTGGAATGAACAAGCATGTATGAAGGATTTCTTTTTTTCCTTCTCTGAATTAATAATTTCTGAACTCATTGGATTTTTTAACATTTCTATCTTGTAACAAAGGAAACAATAGCTAGAGGCATGTAATGATGATATTTACAATGATTCATCTGTAAATACAGCATGTGTATAGTATAATCCATTTGAATTTAGAAACACAGGATGGATTATATTCATGCTTCATTTGCACGCATACTTATATACAGCCATATTATTTTTATTTGTCACTGACAATACAGACGGGGTCCTTCTGTGTAAACACTAATAAGGCTTTTCTCCCGTAAGCTGAGATATTCGGCACAGCAATGGCAGATCATGGACTCTAGTGTGAAACGCTGGCTTTGATTGAGTTATTTTACTGTGACAAAAGGCAGACTGAATGGAGAACGTAGTGAAGTGAAATAAGTTAGTTTGGTGAGACAATGAGGCCAGTGTCTGGCATTAGCTTACAACAGTTTGGAAAGGCAGCTGTACTACAAGGTCTAGCTTAAAGTTAGAAAAAGAAGAAAAAAAACAGTGAGCAGTCATCTCAAATACAGCCTGATTTGGGTTGCTAACTTAAAATATCAGTGTAAACTCCTGTAGCTCAAATTTTGCAATTGTTGGCAGTGCAATTTGATTTCTTTGACTGTCAATGAAATCCCACCCTTTAAAACTTTGCTGGCATGCAAGATGACAGTGTTCTGCTCATATTTTGTCTTGTGCATTGTTCATATAGTGATTGTCCTTTAGAAACTTTTAAGTTGTCTTTGTAACTACACTAATGATCCTAGTAATGTTACTAGAGGCAAAAAGTATGGCAATATTCTCCTTAAATAGAAGAGAAATAATGATTTAAGGTTATAATGTGCCACTTCCATAGGGATCTAATTTTGGTCCAGATGGCAAACACTGTTTAAGCTGTTTCATGAATTAAACAGAAGAGGTTGATTTTAGTTGTTACAAACAAGATGCTTCTCAGCACAGAAAGTCAAATATGGTTATATTTTTCTTAACAACAGCTCTGAAATATTTATTAGCAAATACTTGAAATTTTCAGGAGAAATGGTTTTCTTTCCTATCCTCTGAGAGACAATACAAGTTTGCTATCCATAGAAAGCCAAAAGCTAATATATTCCCTGTTGTGATTTACCCTGGAATAAGGCCACCACCAAAGCTACCACATGAGATCATATTTACTAGCAAATATTTGTTTTCTAGGCCTTGAACCAGGTTGATGTTTGGCCTCTGATGAAAAGCATAGAAAGCCTCCCTTTTTCTCATAGCTTTCTCCTAAAAGTTGATTTGCCTGTCTAGGGTTAACAGAAGGATGTCAACTCTTTCCTTGAACCTCACCTTCCCCTTGTGAACACAGTCCCTGGTCTATATGACTTTTTGTTATGAAACAGGGACCATTAAAATTTATGTACGTAGCTAAGTCTACAACCTCTCTGAGTTGTACATACTTTGACAGAGCAGTTATGAGAACAACAGCTTGTCTGAGCTTATATAGCTTTTTATTATCCTTTCAATTAGGTGGGAGCAGAAACTCTTTGAACTACTGGATCAGTACAGTTGATAGATATAAACGTATTTCCATCATTAGCAAAAATCTGTCTCTAGTAAAGAGCCCTGGAAACAGCAATAACTAATGCCAACTAGATAAATGACAAATGGTCACATTATCTAAAATCTTTTACTTGTCTTCCAGAACCAAAAGTATATTGTAAAGGTCATCAGAATTGCGTGCACTAGAATTCACTTATTTTACTCAATATTCTTTTTTCAACAAAATATAATCTAATAAGGATTGCTCTATTTAGTGCTAGATTACACTTGTTTTACCATTGTCTTTCTCAGCTCTTGTTCCAAGTACAGTTGACATTAAAAAAGGGAATAAAAGTATTTCAATCAGCATAAAATTCCTGTTGAACTCATATATACAATACAAATGCTTTCATTAGCTTCGTAGTTATATTTCTGTTTAAAGTAAGGGAAATGAGCAATAATATTGACTTGGCTCATACATTGAAATAGAATTTATTCCATTTAAAGGTTCTTTTCCTGCCTTGCTAGAATGTTTTTACTGGGAAGATTAACAACTTTGCAGAGGTTTGTGTTTCCCCATTTTTAAATCTGACTTCTAATACTTTGATGTTTTCAAATATTATCTTTGGCTAGAAGGAGCCTGTAGGCTTTAGGTAGTCAAATCTCCCACAGAAAGAAATCAGGTCAGAGGAAGAAAGGTGTGTTATGTCTTTAGCAATCAAGAGATGCAGAATTGGCTTCTATGACATACCATTAAACAGCTGGTTACAGTTTACTCTTAGTAGCTGAAAAGCGAGCTAGATAAAAACCATAAACTAGCTGCTATTCCTATTAAAGGAATCGTTAGCACAGCTGAGGGACAGGATGCCATCCAGAGGGACCTGGAGAAGCTTAGAAGTGGGCCTCTGTGAACCTCATGAGGTCCTCCACCTGGGGTGGGGCAATACTCACTAAAAGTACAGGCTGGGAGATTAAAGGATTGAGAGCAGCCCTGGGGAGAAGGACTTGGGGGTACTGGTTGATGAAAAGCTGGATGTGAGCTGAAAATGTGTGCTTGCAGCCCAGAAGGCCAACTGTATCCTGGGCACATCAAAAGGAATACAGCCAGCAGGTTGAGGCTGGTGATTCTGCTGCTTTACTCCACACTGGTGAGACCCTGCCTGGAGTACTGTGTTCAACTCTGGAGTCCTCAGCACAAGAAAGACATGGGGCTGTTAGAGCAGGTTCATAGGAGGCCACAAAAATTGATCAGAGGGCTGGAACACCTCTCCTACAAGGACAGGCTGAGAGAGTTGGAATTGTTCAGCCTGAAGAAGAGAAGGCACCAGGGAGACCTCATTGTGGCCTTTCAGTACCTGAAGCGGGCCTACAAGGAAGCTCAGGAGGGACTTTTTACGAGGGCTTGTGGTGAGAGGATGGGGGGTCATGGCTTTAAACTGGAAGAGGGTAGATTTAGACTGGATATAAGAAAGAAATTTTTTACAACGACGGGTTGTGAAACACCGGAACAGGTTGCCCAGAGAGGTGGTAGATGCCTCAACCCAGAAAACATTCAAAGTCAGGATGGATGGGGCTGTGAGTAAACCAATCTAGTTAAAGATACCCCTTCTCATTGCAGAAGGTTTGGACAAGATGACCTTTAAAGGTCCCTTCCAACCCAAGCATTCTATGATTCCATGATCAGGTTTTAAAATGTCTCCTGTTCTCAGCCTTGCCTTTAAGGAAAGAAACAATTGGATTTTGAGATTTGAGCTCAGATTATTCCCTCCGGAAATATTCCTAAAGATGAATGGTGGCTGGCCTTTTAGATTTAAGTTTCTATTTAAGCTTTCTGAAATGTTTGCATTGTCTGTTCATGTTTATGGTGTTTGTAATGAGATATGCACGCTGTTACTTCTGCCTTGCTACCTTAACCATTCTATGAGTTATTCATGTATGTTCCTGCAAGTTGTCACCTCAGAGAAAAGTAATCCAGTTCCTGACAGTGAGTTTCAGACTTCTATTTTCCCTTTTCTGCTACAGTTCAAGACAGATGACTATCAGATTTATTTTATTTTAACAATTACTAAAACCACAATGTTTTTTTAATTTATTGCCCCTGTCTCAGTGGAGCACATCTCAAATTCTCTTAAAGAAAGATAGTCTCAGAGGACCCTTGACTGCTATTGCTCTTGATGGAATACTTCCAGCTTTTAAATATGTTTGGAAATCTAGGTCAAGGGTTTGTAATCCTGACTAAATCTTTGTCTATCTCTAAATTCCTCCCTTACATCATTTATAGACTCCTTTTTCATTAAAATCTCCTATATTGATTTTGTGTTGTATTGGGACCTTATGTTCTCACCTTTTTTTTACTGATTTTTTTTCACTCGTAAGTTTCTGCATTTCACATATTTTCACTTTCAGAAGGTATCAAAAGAGTCAGTCTTCAGAAAGTGCTTATAGGTCTTCTTTTAGGATTTTAAAATATCTGCAGGTAGATGGTCTTTTGGGGGAGTGGAGGTAGTTGTGAAATGCAATCTACATGCAAGCAGTAGTCTTATAGCTTTTACTGTCTGCGAATTATTCTTTCAAAGCGAAATTTCTGCTATAAGGATCTTGAAAGGAGGATTTTGTTTTGTCCATTAGTGACAAAGGACAGGTTCAAAATCTAGAAAATATTTTCAGGAAATGGAAAGTCTGTCAGCATTACTTACTCAGAATAAATAGCATAATAAGAAGAGGAAGACTGAGGTGTTTTTCTAGCAACAGCAAATTGACCCTGATTCTCAAACTGGAAAGATACTATGATCTTTTCTAATAAGGATGTAATTCTGGTTTAATTAGCCAATTGGGACAGATTTGTTTTTGCTCCATGAGATTCATTCATCCTGCATTTACAGGTTCAGACTAGATATAAAGAAGAAATATTTTACAATGAGGGTGGTGAAACACTGGCATGGGTTGCCCAGAGAGGTGATGGAAGCTCCATCCCTGGAAACACTCAAGGTCAGGTTGGATGGGGCTCTGAGAAACCTGATCTAGTTAAAGATGTCCCTGCTCATTGCAGGGTGATTGGACTAGAGGACCTTTAAAGGTCCCTTCCAACCTAAACCTTTCTATGATTCTACACTACAAAGGAAAGACAGAGAAAGAAGTAAGTTATTTTTGTATGTATGGAGAGGTGGAGCTGGCTGGCTTACATTTTGTTTTATAGTTTACATTTTTTGCTGCCTCATGCTATGCTGCTTTCCTAACTAGAGGCCCCTTCTGATTTTTCACTACATGGTAATATGATGGTTAATAGAAGAAAAAATGGAACAGGAGATTTGCATACAGTGTTAAAGTACCAGCATGTCACTCTGACCTGTGCAATGCAGAGTCAATGGCCCAGAAAGTCATTTGGTATATTCCATAAAATAGCCAATGGCAGAAGAGACAATGCTACTGTACCAAGAAAGATAAAGCCAAAACCTGGTTCTGGCTAAGTTCTGACTTTTTTCTGGGACGTAACAGCTGAGGCCATGAGTGTAACAGCCACTCAAAAAACCTAACAGGTAGAGACCAGAAGGGACTTTTATAATTAATTGGTCTGACAGTTTCTGTGAAGTATTTCTTCTAATAACTTGAGCGTTCAATCTAGTGTGTTCTCATTTGACCACAGCGTGTCTTCTGGAAGCTTGGCTTGCCTTGATATATATGACCCAATCCAGCGTATCAAATTTCAGCCTGAATGTCTTATTGCACAAGGAGACTCCCATAATTCAGGTGACTGAATGCACTGTACAGTTAGACAAGCAGATGAGGAAATGGAGAAGGGAATGAGTGGGAAAGAACCCAAATTTATGACTTTTTTTTTAAGGAGGAAGGAAGAAGCATTTGGGCAGAGTACAGCTCAAATTTTTGACATCTAAGTAGCAGATTAGTGGACTATGCATTTGCCTACCATTTCACTTTTGGCTCAAAGAAAAGTTTACATGGATGGACTTTTTTAAAGCCTGCTTCCCTAAAAGTATCTTTTTACTGAGAAAAAAACAGTGATTAAAAACCCATTATACTTCAATACTGTTCTCATTAGCTGGAGAACAGAACTTCTAGGAAGAGGCAGTAAATGCTTCTCTTTTATAAGATGGCCCTTGGAACATATTGTTCAGCTTTGATCACAACAGTGTTTTTATGACCTGCAAAGATGTGCAAAGAACAAGATAGGTTGATTCAAGTTAGAATGCAGAAAGTGAATGGATACTGATGGATATCAATCCTTAGTCTACCTGAAGAAAGGATGAAATGGACTTTGGGATTAGGGTCCCCTTAGGAAGAGAACAGAGAACTTATTTTCTCTCACTGATGGAAGATGCTGAATTCCCCTAAATGGCTTTTTCTTGTTGTAATCCATAAATAACTGGAGAAGCATGTAATCCATTTAATACATGAACTACTGGAGAGGCATTTACCATTAAGCTAAACCATCACGAGATGTCAGCTATTCAGCTCACATACCCTCCCAAGTCATGTGCCTTGGTTTGCCCTTGTCATCCATAAGTATTACCTTTACTGAAGGAGCAGCTGAGATTTTGTCTGCAAATGAGGCTTCTTTTTGTTAGGCTCTGTACAAACACATAGCTAAAAATGGCCCATATAACCAGTGGTTTGCAGACCCTGTGTAGTACAGGAATAAGTTTTTATTCTTTAAAAGGTCTTCGTCTATAGATATTGCACAATTTCCCCTAAGCAATCTAGTCTAGCATTTCACTATCCTTGCCACTAGGAAGATTATTCCAATAATTAAATTTGCTGAATCTTTTGCTCATTATTACTAATCTAGAGCAGATAAAGAAAAGGTTTTACTCCCTTGATTTGGGAAGTTTTCTGCATGTGTCTTTTACATAACCCAGATAAATTACATTGGCTTTTAGTTTTTCCTTTTCTAAACTAAAAAAGTTATCCTATCATTTCTTTCCTTACAGTCTAAGTCTCCTAGTTTTCTGATCATTATCTCCTTGAACTCTTCTGGGCTTTGTCTCTAGTCATTTACATTTTTCTTGGAGGCAGTGGTAACAATTAAACAGAATTCTCTTGCCATTTGTTTTTCATAATGTTCTAACAATACTTGTTTTTGCATCCCAATGTGAAGTCATGACCCAGATTGTGTTCTAGAGAACCGCATATCTTTGAGTTGCCTTTACTAAATGGTATGTTGCTTTTCTGTATTTCTTCATTTTTTCAAAATTGTCTTTAACTGCAGCATTGGACTTTCACGTGTGCATAGAACCTTCTTTTTTGATACCTTCTTCTAAACACGCTTTGTTTCATTCAAATGGTTGCTAACAAAACACAGAAAAGAGAGCTGTTCTTGAGTGTTTCTAGGTTGTAAGTACTCTGTTGTTAACTATTTCCATGTGTCTCACAGTAATTCCATTTATACTCTGTTGCCTTATATCATGCAAAACCATATCAAAGGCCCCCATAAAGTCAGGGTATATGGAATCTACATGATAGCCCTGAGCAGTTACCCTTTTACAGGAAGAAATGTGTTGCACTGAAAGCTAAAGAGGCTAATTGCCTAAGCAGTTTCCTATTCTTTCCTTCCTTTAAGTCCCTTGAAGTGATACATATAATAGAAAAAAAAATATTTTGAAATATTTTGTTGCTTTGTAATACCATCCCCTAATTAACTGGCAGTGGAGCAGTCCTCTCATAGATTATCACATCTGTTTACCTGCTAGTACTGGTTCATTTCTTATTTTGTATAGAGAAAAATACTGTAGAAATAACTGAAAAGGAATAACTGGAAAAAATCAGTTCATTTTTTAGTTAAACCCATTCCCTTTTAAGGAAAAAATATCAGACAGTATGTATGAAGGGACTATGTCGAGTGGCACTAGCTTCATGCTACTATGGTTGATTAGCCTGAAAAGGCACTATGGTTGGTTAATGTATTTTCTTGGAAAAAAGCAGGCCCTTCAGGAGAAAAAAAAAAATTAAGACACATTGTATTACAAAGTGTGCTCACATAGTTTGTAACAGTTTATAGAGGAAGATGATTAATTTTTTTGGTACTGTAAGTATTACATATAAAAAGTAACTTTTATTGGAAAAATCTCATGTTTCATATAGAGAGCTATCATTACTTTCCATGAACATGCACATAATTTCTGCAGCAGTGAACAAGTGTGTCCTTTCTTGAGGTCTAAAATGCACTGAGAAGCAAGAACATGCTTCTCTTCAGTAATTGTCTATTTTTATCCATCATATTTTTGTCAGTCATGATGATTTCCCTTTTGTCTTACGCCTCTGTCTTCAGCTCTGAAGGCCACTTCTCTCTCCTAGGTTAGCCACAGCCAATCCTTCTAACTGAAAATCATTACACAGGACTTTCAAACAGTCTAGGTTCTGGTTATCTTAATTTTCAGGTATTACACTAATTAGTATGAAACATATCTTCTCTCTTCTCCATGATCATACCAATCCACTGCCTACCACTGTTAATGGAAACCTTCATTTAACTTCAAGATACATTGAATGAGTGTCAACTAGTAAGTCCCACCAAATTGGTAACTTCATGTAATTTATCCAAGTAAGGACAAAGACTGTGGGCTGGACGTGACAGTATTTCTTGGGGAGATAGGCTGAAGAACGAATAAATAATAAGGTGGGAGACATGAGAATGAGCAAAATGGTATTTGTTGTACTTGTTCTTGCATTCTTTGGCACTGTGTTTCCATTTAGAAAACTCCAGATTTCTCCCTGTCCTTTCTTCATGACAACAATACATCTGAAAATGGTAGAAAATCAACTTTGACAAGAAATGGTATTTACGCTGGTCCAGGGTGTGATTTGCTCTCTCTTTCTAGAGCCAAAATAGAAAACAATTGCTAGACCTTTCAGTGGAAGACCTGGAGTCTGAGAACTCAAGAATAAATTGTATTATTTTGTTCTGAGAATATGTGACATATCTTGCCCTAGTTTCTTAATAGACACTGAAGTCCATGACAATTTTAGTTTTGGGCACACTGAACTCGCTGAATGCCTGTCCTCGCTGCTGTAAAGTTATATGAGCTAGTTCAGAGACATAACTATAAATGCTCTTCTTTCGGCTTTTACAGAAAGAATACCCCCTACATCCTCCCAGGCCAGTGGGCTGTATATCATCTCATGCCTATGGTTTTGTCCACGGCACTGGAAACAAACCCTAAGCTTTTTGCCTTCAGTTTTCTTTCTGCTGTTTGTTAGTTCATTTAGATATTTTATACTGTGTATTTATATGAAAAAATTAATTATATCTAGCTAGTTAACAGCCACTTTATCCAACTGGTGCCTAAATGAATTCAGAACCTTGTGATCTGCCACAGCAAGTGCCAAGAGATGATGAAGGCTTAAAGTAGCTTTTGCTAACATAGTGCTAATAATATCATACATGAAAGAGGAGAGTAAGACAAAAAGTATGGTTTCACTAAGTCTTCCTTGTCTTCTATGCATGATGGTTGAGAGCGTTTATTATCAAAGGGGACACAACATGTAGCTTAATGTGAAGTGTTTAACCTTATGACTGCAAATGCATTATTTGAAATAGAAATGAATTCCACCTATCCAGGGACAGCTAGAACGTGAGAGAAGATGAAAGCCTTTAGCAGCAAATGAAAGTGAAACTATGTCTGGTATTTCTTTATTAAAGCCTGAGTCTAAAGAGCTAAACTTCAGTGGGGACTTGTTATTAGGTAGAGAGGAGAATTCAGAATCCACTTTTAGTAAACCTTGGAAGACAGTAGATTACTGAAAGTTTAACTCTCAAAAAAAAAGGAAGCTGAGTCTTCTTTTACCATAAACTGAATTACTTTAGCCTGAATCATGATCACTGGTGCTTAAATTAGGTATTTTCCTTCAAACAACATGTTTTTTAAGCATAGATTAGTATTTCAGATGTGAAGCTCAGAGACAACTGGGAATCTGATCAAAGTCTCAGCATGAATATGAAGTTAGAGTATTTTACAATATATAAACTACACAGTTGTCAAACTCTATAATCATTAGGAAAAAATTAAAAATTGCCAAGCATCTTATAGTTCAGTTTTCTTCCTCTGATTCCCAAGAGTTGACAGGACCAACCCTTACTTGGGAAGTTCCATTGATCTGGTAGAAGATACTACCTTTACCTACAAAGCCTATCTGGCTTGTATCCTTTGAGTATGACAGCTACAACTCAGCCACTATTTCCTACTATCTCAATTCTTAACTGGAACAAAAATGGGCATTTCATTTCTGGTCTGACTTAAGTAGCCCTGCTTTTATGAGTTTGCTTTTCAGAGACTGGGTCTGAAACTAGTAAATTGATAAAATTTTTCTACTTCATGTGTCCCATTGGAAATAACTTCCTTACTGTGTTTGCTGTAAACAAAGGTAGTGAATATTTACATTTAAACTATCATAATAACTTATGATAGTATCATCAATACCACAAGAGAATACTGAAAGAATGAAACAGAAACCATGGCTGCAGCAATGGAATGTGCTTTGGAAAGAGTCTTTGAAATGAAAAGATTTTCCTTTTTACTAGAAACAATGCAGTAATATTAGGAGACTGAATCAAAACTATATCACAAAATTTGGGGTTAAAAGGTAAACAACTGTATTGTCGACATGAGAAACATCCAGCCCATTCCTCCAGACTTTGAATGGCCTATCCTCTGGCTGGATTGTAAAATCAAGCCTTAGTCATTCAGACAACATTATAATACCTTACTGAAAATGTCTTGCAGCCATTCTTGCTTTAGTTTTATTAATATTTCAGTATACTAAATTGGAGTAGAAATGTTCTCCCTCCACCCCAGTGTATGTGTTTGTTAATCTTTCCTCAGGATGTGTGCAAAATATGAAAATAAATTAATTGCATAATGAATTAATGAACAAAATACCTTTGTTTATTTGAAATTACCATTTTGAGAAAAAATCTATTAGGCTAATGAGGGGTTAAATCTTCACTGAAAATATGAAATGTTCTGCAATTGTTAGAGAAAAAAATTCACGTGCTAAGAAACAGACAAACGAGAAAAATTATAAAGTCCTTTCTAAGTAAGAAACATTTAACTCTAGAAAGGAATAAATATATAGAAGCTACCAATAATTTAGAGCAATGCAGCATCCTCTCACAGATGAGAATACTTACTTTGGTGTGGGATTCATAGGAAATCTGCAGGTAATGTAAAATATGTAGAAAATAAAAAGATATATTTGTTTTAGATTTTGTATGTGTGTACATACACATCAATATATATGTGTATGCATCCAGGTATTAAACAGGGAAGGTCAAACTTCAGATTCCTCACTGCAGACTTCAACATGGCATTAAGTCTTAAGACTCTACGGGCTCAGTAAGATATTTCCAAACTGAGTTTCTGGAGAAACCTCCATTTCCCTTGTCTGGGCTGATGCTCCTGTTGCATCTTGACTCTGAGCTGGGATGAGGGATGAAGGTGTGTCATTCTCTTCTGCACTGGTTTCTATGGAGGGAAATCCAAGGTTGGGGCCTGGAGGAGATTTACTGCTGGCCTTGGCTGGGTCCATGGATTTGGACAACCGAAAGACTAGGTCCAGCATGTGCTTCATAGACTATATTTTCTACAGCATCCATTGATAAAGTTAGCGATAATTTAAGCACAATGCAGCACATCATGCATACATAACTTGTCCTGTATTGGAGCTGTGAGAAAATATAGCTCTGTAGCATGGGTGGAAGAGAGAGATGGCAGTGAGATGAGAGAGGGCTCTAGCATCATCTCAGAGCTCCAGCGCTACACTTCAGAAGCTCCTGGAATTTCCAGCTTTGAGCCATTGTGGGTCAAGCATTTGGTTTAAAATACATTAATATGATATTTAAAACAATATGCTTATGCTGGTTTTTTATTATTTACCTTCTGTTGTTTGAGCTTTTAAAAATGCATATTTTCAAGCTTTGATTTCAATTACAAAAGGTAAGTCTTTTTATCTCACTCGAGCCTCCCACATTATTACAAAGCTCTGGGGTTAAATACTTTCAGGATAAGTGCCAAGTCTCCAAAGCTCATGACAAGATAGTGAGAACTAGCCACTGTAGAAAATCCATGTACCTAAGATCAGGTGTGCAGTTTGCAATGCATGTCAGATAGCTAGGAATGTGTGCTGCTTTGCAAATTCTTTCTCTACATTCTGTTATATTTTAGTCATAGTATTTGTTGCTATTGACTCATTTTGTGTCTGTCGCTTGGATATGCAGAATTTTTTTTTTCTATATAAGCTTAGAGGTTTTGTAATAATACAATAACTTGAAAATTTTCACTTGCACTCTAAATGGATGTTGTTAGTCCAATGACACAGCTCAGGTGTGTGCTTGAGTCTGTGCTAGCTACTTTTCTGTGAAGAGAGCAAATGCAAACCTGATAATATATACAGCTCTGTTTAGACATTTTATAACTCATAAGGTTCAGAGAGTGGATCATAAATGTTAGAGTCTATTTTCTTATTTTATCATGTTTAAAAGGAGAAAGATACGTCTTCCTCTTATATCCTGTACATTACTGGTTCTTTTTTTTTCTCACTGTCTCTCAATATACTGAGATCATACCATTGCAGCAGCTGTCATGATCCCAAGATGTCGAACTGTCTTTCAGACTTCTGTTAAGGGACACTGAGCTAAATGATGTAGTGGCATATTGCATTGCTAAGCTAGGTTCAAAAACTAATTAGGATGCAAACAAGAATGAATGCATAATGGTTTCATTCTAAAGCTGAGTAGAAATTTGACTGCAGTAGAGTTAAGTAAATAGTTTGCAATGAATAATTGATTTCAATGTCACCTTTTCTGTTTATGAATTATCCACCAGCCTATTACAAATTTCACCAGTTTGTTAATTTTATCCAATCTGTGTATTTTTAAATGATTGGTCATTTATTGAATGGTGTAAGTGAACATAGGCAGATAATGTGTGCATGTTTCTTTCATCTGATGACTCAGGTAACTGAACAGTTCCAGGAGAAATTGAAATTCCACAAATAAAAAGTGCAAAACATATGCTTGGCAGATATTTCTGGATTTTAGTTTCCAAGCCAAGAAAATTTGAGTGGTAAAAGTACTTATTGCAGTACTCAAGTGTTCTTGAGGAACTGTTCACAAGAGGGTCACAAACAGAAATAAAAAGGAATTTTGCATCTGGCTAGAACTGGCCAAAAGTGTCTTTCTACTTTTTGCTCCATGCTAATTCATACTTCAAGCCACCAAAATGTTCCCCAGGGGTTTTCTGTTAAAGTCTGGAAAACAGAAATGCGTGACATGAGAAAAGAATGTTATAATCTTTCCTTAATATATGAAACATTTTCATTAATGCACTTCTTACATCCTCCAAAATGGGATATCAGCTGGCTCTTCAAATGGATTGATAGGATAAGTAAGCCTGGATAAAAGGCCTTGCTACTTTGTGCATATCCAGCACCGGGGACTGATCCTCCTCTAATCCTTGTTGCGTATGAGGTCTCTCTCACTGCCCACAGGATGTATACTAAAGGACAATTCCTTTCATCAAAAAGAAATTGGGCCACACTGCCCCCAGAACTGTTGACCTCTTTGCTGCATGCATTGCCAAATGCAGACAGCTTTTCAGTGCTCATCAAGACTACTCACAGGGTATCATGACCTTTAATTAACATGGCAGCTGGTGCAGATTGCTGCTGCTGCCCTATTTGCCTTCACAAAGATGTTAAGCCAAATCTGTAAGACAGGACAGACTTTTAAATTCCGCTCTTCCTCTGACTTCACATTTATGTGTATGGATCAAGCTGTTGATGCTCTTTTTCTCCCCTGTAAAAGACTTGAAAGTATGGGGTCCACACAACTGCCACCTTCATCAGTGACTTGATTTTAATCCAACTGATTTTGTTTTTAAGCCAGTATAATTTCACTCATTTCAGGGAGTAATTCAGTTTCACATGAGTGGAAAGGAAAAGTCCTTTATATCTTCCAGAAAATTGAAGAACTATGTTACTATTTGCAAAACAAATGCTACGGGTGGAATAATATTTTCCAAGGCAAGTCCTGAATTTGGAGCTGAGGTATATCACTACATCTTTTAAAATTCATTGTTCTGAAGTTATAAGGCACTCAGAATAATAGAGATTTTTGGGTCATGGAATATAGAGCCAGCTGTCAAATTTCTGGACACACATGGTGAATACAAATAATTCACGAGACTTCTAAATTCAGTCAGTTAGGTGCTTTGGTAGTTTGATTTTCC
The DNA here is from genome assembly GCA_013400335.1 of Eurystomus gularis. NCBI lineage: Eukaryota > Metazoa > Chordata > Aves > Coraciiformes > Coraciidae > Eurystomus > Eurystomus gularis. The sequence goes on from VZZY01014767.1 coordinate 58,179, forward strand.
CTGCACTGCTTTACAGGCAGTATTTTTGCTACATTTAGCTGTTAGTTGATAGGAAATGTTGATTGGCAGACAGCATCTCTATCTCTTTTCTCACTGTTAATGGTTTTAACAAAATGAAAAATGGACTTATATTGGCTAACAGCCTACGCACTCTAATTCTAAAGCAAGCAGGGACAGGATGCATTAGCATGTTAATAGAACTTTGTACCCTAAGATTCTGGTTTATCAGATATTAAGGATGCATTAGTCATTCACAAACAGTGATGGACAGGATTTGTTAGCATGCTAATGCTACCTGACAATATATGGTTATTGTTGTATCAAGCATAAAAACAGTATCAGTGAAAGAACATTTTAGACATGAGCTTCTCATTTTAGTAAGCTTTCCCTGTAATTTTGATAAAACACTTTGCAACATTTTCAAAGATGAGTGACGATTTTAAGCATCTTACAATTGAGATATTGTCTTAAGCCTCTTTGAAAGGGCCAGATTTTCAGAGATGTTTGTGTTTAGATTGTGTCATATGTAATACAGTCATTATATCTTTGTATATAAACTAGATACCAAGTGATTGGTATCATGTACCCATAATGAATACATCTGGAAATCACTAGCTGCTTCTGATTACCTAAGGTCTTGATCAGCTTCTCATCCATCCCCAGGCAGAGCTCCATGGACTTCAGCTGGTCACTGACATAGAGGGTGACACCCTCTCCCCATCTTCCCTGCCTGCCATTCCTAAAGAGCCTATATCCTTCCATTCTAGCCCTCTGGTCATAGGAGTCATCCCACCACTCTCAGCGATGCCAGTAAGATCGTAGCCCTGCAGGTGTGCGCACATCCCTAACTCCTCGTGTTTATTCCCCATGCTATGTGCTTTTGCACATTTAATAGCTATCTTATGTAGAACCAGGCAGATTTATCGCTGTGCCTTTGGTATTTGCTCTTCTCTATCTTTTTTTTCTTTTCTCTGTGCTTTTGATTCATAGTACACCTAAAGCTAGAAGCTGACAGACTATTACTTGCACGGACACATGCTACTCTGAAACACTTTAAATAGGTTTATGTTAAGGTGACAGAGGAAAATGACAACATAAAGTATAAGCCCTAGTGTAATTGTTGGTAAAAATACAACTTTGGATGTGAAAGCCTAACAAGAGAGCTGCAAGGAACACTTCTGGAGCTATAGCTGATTGAATATATCTTCCTATTACATTTTTTTCTAAGAATAATAATGCAGCTTTCACATTTTTCATGTAGATTAATAATTGGCACCTCTCCCATGATTTAGTCAGCAAAATTCCCAGTCTTAAAGTGCAGTACTGCAATCAAACATGATATTGCCAGTGAACCAGACACCTTAGATGACAGTTTACCCATTCTTGATACCTTATAACAGGTCTCCATTTTTCGGTCACTATCTTAGTATATTCAAGCACAGGCTTATCCTCATCTTCATCCTTAACTCCCTCCTCCCTCACCTCATCCTACCCTACCAAGTAAAGGCTTCTGGTATTTTCTGAGGATGTCACTTATTATATAGTACTTAATGTATGCAGAGTTAGGGACTATACTTCTTAATCTTTTTTATCCGGGTGATGCATCTGGGTAGGCATCAGTCTACAATCTTCCACCCCTCAGATTGTGCTGACCTGGTATGATTGGGTCAATGGGGTTCATATGATGACAATGTAGCAGTATCTCAAGGAGATTCCATCTCCCTAGGTAGCTTCTTTCAGTGTTTACCTATTCAATTGACTACTCATTAGAGAGCTAATCCAGGAGTATTATAGGCACATTGGGAAGAAACAACACTGTTTCTAGGATTGGTGGATTTTTAGGATATGTTTTCACAGCTCTCTAGGCTTATCAGTTCCATCTGTTCTAGCTGAGCTACCCCTAATGCACTCAGTTGAGTGGCATAGCACACCTGTAATGGGAGGGGTTTTTGTGATGCCCTCCTTAACTTTTCTATGAGGCAAATCAAGCAGATTTTTTAAATTTTTTTTTTCTCCAATGAACTAAGAAAGCAGTTTAGAATGGTGGGAGAGGTGAATCTGCGTATATGACATGTGAGGATGGCTTGACTCTGGAGTATAAGCAGGATCTGTTGAGCTGCTTATAACCATCACAAAGCACTTCTACCAGAGCCCAGTAATTCAACATGTTTGCTGCTATGTCTATATCACCTGAGCTAGCACCAAAAAATCATGCTGAAGGGTACAGGTAAGCATTCTATATTATTTATATATGCAGCTGGGAAAAATGATCAGAGTTATGTCAATATGTTATTTAACGGTATGCCTGTAGGTTAGAAATCACTGTTCTCTACAGGGTTGGGTACTTTATTTAGTCCTCCACAGCTAACTCTATCACATATCAGTGGGATTACCACCCTTTGGTTTTACTACAACAGTGCTATTGGTATTAGGGTGGTGAGTCACTGGAGCAGGTTGCCTAGGGAGGTTGTAGGTGTCCCAACACCGGATGTGTTCAACACTAGGTTGGATGGGGCTTTGAGCAACCTGGTCTAGTGGGAAGTGTCCCTGCCCATGGCAGGTTGGGATGGAACTAGATGATCTTTAAGGTCCCTTCCAACCCAAACCATTCTATGATTACACCTGTACTTGGGAATCTCTTCTTGTGAGTGCTGAGTCTTTTCCTAATAAATTCCTAGCAATAAATTGTGAAAGTAATAGGAAAGTAAGACTTAGATAAGGAATACTATATTATATATAATTTACAGTATTATTTAAAAGATATAACGTTTTTTAATTATCACTCTTATGCAGAAATGCCCATAATTTATAGTCAGAATAGGAGACCTGTCATACCACTCATCATAAATAATCCTAATAAGAGATATTTTCTTCCCTCAAGGAGCACTAATAATCATACCTTGCTCTTACTCAGCACATCTTATCCACAGATCTCAAAGCACTGTACAAAGAAGTTTGAAATTAATTTAAAAAAAAAAAAAAAGATTGGAAACAGGTTGCTGGTTTATGTGATTTAAATTTTCCTTTTCTTCTTTCAGTTGAAATTTTTGACATTTCTCCCATGTGAACAAAAGCTAACTGGAGGTTCACAATCTTGAATATTGGGTGACTCAGCGGTTAGGACACTTGGTTAGGATGTAGCTTAGGGCTTCTTCAAGTTCCTTCAGGCTTTGACTCAAAGCAGAGATTTGAGCATTTGTAGTGAGCACTTTTCAAGTCATTCAGTGCTAAATGTAGTGAAACTCCTAGCTGCTAATAATTAATATGGTTAGTTTCAGTCTTTTCATTTTCTTTGTACTTTGTCAATAGACCTTGGATCTCATTAATTTGTTTGCTATTCATTATTGATTGGATGTATCACAAGAACAAATTTCAATCTGTGTGAACAGTGTTTATTGGCTGCATCTGCTATTCAGTGTTACTGCTCTCACTGATGCGTGGGATTGGTCACTCTATCTTTATAGCTTTCCTTTTCTCCCTTGACTTGTTTTGTGGTCAAAACACGAGGCCAATTGGTACCTTGGGGAAGGGAAAGTAGTGGTTGTGGTGCCATGGTATCAGAATGAAGGAACTCTTGCTGAATAGTAGGAATTGCTGGATAATCTCTAAACGCAAAGCTGTATTTAGACTTTCTAGATCACTAGTAACAAATATGTACTGCTATTGAACATGAAGTGGGCTGACGGCTACACTTCTATTTACTCCTTTTCACACACATGGACCCTAGATGTTGGCTGAAACAAAATACTGTAAGCTTGCAAACAAAGCATTAATTTCCTGTTGAGTAAGGAAGGAAAGAGAGGGATTGAAAGAGTAAAGCAAGCAGGAAAAAGCAACAGAAAACTTTAAATATGATGGAGGAATTAGCAGTTCCTTTCTTTCCTCAACACTCTCCTGTGCAATTGCTTTCTTTTCTTTCCTCTGTTATCCTGTAGGCTTGTGCCAACACTTTTAAGCTGCTCAAGTACATGGGTTTTGGCTGTTCAGGACTTCCAGACTGATTCTCTTAAAACTTGAACAATCAGCTTTTATGCTGCCATTGCACGTATGGGGCATTGTCATAAATGATATCCTGTCTCTAATGTCCCTTATAAATAAGCTGGGGAACCAAATGGAAGAGGAATTGACTATTTTGTTTGAGCAAACATAACCAATGTTACCCAGGTTATTTCTCAGATTAATTTGAAGACTTTTTGTTGTATGGGTATGCTAAGACTATGGTTGCATCGGACCTCTTCATCTTTAAAACACGCAAACCAAACTAGATAATATCCAATCTTTCCTTTCCGTGGCATTTCAAAACTGCATTAAGTATTTCACATTGGAAATTACGCAGACAGGTTTTTAGAAATGGTTGGTTGATTAGGCCTATTTTGGCAGATTTACTATAAACATTGTTGCACTGTTACATGAATATCCAGAGTAGCTTAAGTACTGTTGAACTTGCTTGTGCTAGCCATTTTCCTCTCACAAATAAAATACTGACTTTACAGAAATTGAGCTGGCAGAGTACTTGAGAAATAAAGTTAATACACTCTAAAAACATTCATCTTCCAAGAGCAATTAATTTTGCAGCTGATCTTTCAGTGTTTCATGCTTGCCTGGAGATGGCCAATGATGCTAGGTTTTCCGTGATTGAAGGAAGAATTATTATTTGCTCATGCAGTTATAGTTCTACACTCACTGCCTAATTATCTCTAGAAAGAGATCAGACACTGGTAACTCTGTCCCAGCTGTAGCAATACTGCCACTGTACTGTGTTTGGTCCTTTGCCTTTTATTTGGGTAAACATGTAAGCCCAGAAAAAAGTTATTGATCACATATGATTTGCTGTGAAAGGTTCTTTTTTCTTCCTGCTGTTGTGTTTTCTGACATTTCCAGCTCAAATTTTCTGTGCTACTCTGAGTCATCAGTGACAATCCTTTCCTTTAACTACTTTCAGTTGCAAAAGGAAAATAACAGAATGTCAGAGGAAAAAATCATGAGTTCTTATGAGAAACACTTGGAAAATGCCAGCCATTTTGAAGTATACTTTTTAAAGTCTTTTAAGATTAAGTCCTAAGCTGCCATAAAGTTAACTGTTAGTTTTAAGGAGCATTGCATTTATTTACCCTAGCCAGAGGTGGCCCTATGTTTTAGAAAGAAAGTTTGCTCCCAAATCTCAGGAGAAAGTAATTCAGCAAGGATGGCAATTCATTTAACTACACATTTTGCAGTTTAGCAACTGTTCAGACATGCTAAAATGATGTTGGGCTGGCTGTGTCCTGGGGAATGACATTGTTCAATTTGAGGGCAGAACATATATTTGAAGAATGAGAATTTCCAAAATTCACAAGTCTTTTTCACCTCTAGCCGATAAATCTAAATTTCTCAGTTGTTTCAGCAAAAGGGATAATATACTAGAAGGATGAAGAGGCTATCATAAAGATACATGATATCATAATTATGTATTTAAATGCACCTCAGCAACAGAACTGTGGTAACTGGCAGTATTTAGAAAAAACCTTAAACTGATGTAAAGTGGCATGCTTACAGCTGCTTTTCCATATTGAATTGAAAATTCCTGGTTTTTGAAAGCTGGCTGTTGTTGTTTAACCTCCAGCTGTCAAATAAGGCCCACACAGCTGCTCATTCACTCCTCCCAGTGAGAGAAGGGAGAGAATCAGAAGGGTAAAAGTAAAAAAAATCATGGGTTGAGCTAAAAGCAATTTAATAGGTAAAGCAAAAGTTGTGTGCACAAGCAAAGCAAAACAAGGAATTCATTCACTCTTTCCCACTAGCAGGCAAGTGTTCAGCCATCTCCAGAAAAGCAGGGCTCCATCATGTGTAATGGTTACTTGGGAAGACAAACATCATAAATACGAACATCTACTACTTCTTCCCCAGCTTTATACGCTGAGCATGATGTCATATGGTATGGAATATCTCTTTGCTCCGTTGGCGCCAGCTGTCCTGGCTGGGTCCTATCCCAGCTTCTCATGCACCCTCAGGTTACTCATTAGTAGAGTGGTGTTCAGAGCAGAAAAGGCCTTGAGTCTAAGTACTGCTCAGCAATAGCTAAAACATCCCAGTGTTACCAACACTGTTTCCAGCAAAAATCCAAAGACAGCCACATACCAGCTACTATGAAGAAAATTAACTGTACTCTAGCCAAAACCGGTACACTGACTCAATGAAATGTGCTACATTCCTTGGTTCATAGTGTGAAGCTCCAAAGAGTAGATGGCTTATTCTAATGTATTCTGAAAATGTTATAATTTTTATGGAAAATGTGCTTCTTGCTAAATTGTATTAGTTGCCCTTTTTAAAAAGTTCATTGCCTATTTTTCCTACTTTACTTATTTGTTTTGGGTTACTATGTTACAGTTCCTTTTCCATTCTTTTCAAATTAGGGATTACACTGAGCTTTTGTTATTTTGGTTATTCTTGGCTAATACTCCAGCTGCCTATTTCCTATTGAGAAATCAGCTGTCACAGTTCATGCTTTATTTATCTGCAGTTATTTCTATGATGGTTAGGTTTGTGTTAATTTTGTAGCTGTGTCTCACTGCAAATAATCGTAATCCTTTAAGGAAATAAGGTTCTGAGTGAGTACGGTACAAAAACATGTTTGTGCACAGCACTTCAATAATGTTATAACCATACAAATAAATACGTAGCTAACATTACATTTCCATCCAACACATGCATAACATAAAAATGATGGAATTTGTTTACTTCATCTTAATAGGAACTTTTGGGGATGTAATAGAAGCATTCAATAATTTAAAGACTGAACATATGTGAACCATCCAAAGCTCTATCTCTTTTGAGCTGTAGAGAGAATGAAGTTCTTGAAAGGGTGTTTGAAAGTAGACTGAAGCACTCAAATATTAACAACTTTTCAACAGGATTTAGGTAATTCCCTCCCGTAAATTCTGTTTGCAACATCTTTCTGTTCCCTGTATTGATTAAACAATCTCTCTAGCTATAGTGAGATCTCACACCAGGGAACCAAGCTCTTATTTGGATACACAGTAATGAGATAATGGTCATCTCATGAAATAGAGCCTAATATCAAAGCAAACTATGAAAACAGATCCCCTTTCACCATTTTCCTCTGTTTTGTTCTAAAATAAGACAAGATATTGAGAATTATTAAATCAGCTAGAATTTGATGCAACATAAAGGGTTGAATCTAATTCATCCTTGAATTCAACTCATTGCCACCTTGGTCCATTCCTCATTAGTATAGGGTTTGTAAAAACTATTAGTTTCTGCCACTGTTTTGTATATGCTTCATGTTATTACAGCATATCAAAATAAGGAAAATGTCAGTGTACCTTGGTTTATATTTCTTGACACTTATGGGGTCTTTGCCAATAACAGCATGAATCAAAGTGGTGAATTCATTACAGTCTTTAAGAATCCTCCCAGATTTTGGGTTTGCCCTAATTAATTTCCTTCCTTTCCCCCCACTTTGCTGCTATGACCTTTGAAACAAGAGTGGGAACTGACAGACTGCCTAGCTACAGAAGAGAAAGTAATTAAGCTGATGACCTGCAGCACTGTCAAATGTAGAGGTGACAAACTGAAGGGCGGAAAAGGAGAAAAAGATTTCTTTTTTCCTTTGATCTTTTCCCATAGTAGCTCTTCTGGGCTATATATCACTCTTACAAAAGATTCTTAAGTAAAAATGTCTTTAAGCATTTTATATCCACTATAAATGGCATGTTATATAATATATTATTAAAACAGAATGTATATAATAAAGTTCTGAATTGTTTTGATGCATTGCCAAAAAGAATCTTCAGTGCCTCTTAACATATTCACTTTAGAGAGAGTGTTGATAAAGTATTCAGTGTATGGTACTGTCCTGCCATGCATTTTAAATATCTGTAAAACCTATTTAAATAATTGAGTACCTGTGCAATTAACAATAGCTGCTACATTATGCATGATTCTTGGCTACTAATAGTAACTATCAACTGCAGTGTTCCATTAGTGGTTTTCAATTTGCTGCTAAGATTTCTGCAATCGATTGATGCTACTGGAGTTAGTCTACAAAGCTTCTAAACCAAAAATGGTGTGCTTCCTATCTCAAAGAGAACCCTTGCCCGAGGAAAGGAACATTTGCTTCACAACTAGGGTGAGAGTAGGCTAGACAGAGTGAGCAGACGTGATCTCACATTCCCCATTGTGTGTCATGACAAAAAGCAATTTCCTGGCTGCGCAGGAGACAATGAGGTTCAGGTGCTCCAGCCAGTTCTGTTTGCAGCACAGAAACTTGCTCTGCATGACATGAAGTGGTCAGGCTGAAGTTGACTGTACTTATGGCTCATCCCAGTGGGAGTGGCTTCAATTTGGACTACAGGGTTCTACCACTTAACCTAAGAAAGCATTTCACACCACACACAGACTGTTGCACACTGAAGTGTGAAGACCTATGCTGTGAGGAAATGGCAGGCAGAGCTGGAAGTTTATCTTGTACTCAAGGGCACCTGTATCGATTGTGTATGAGGTGGAGGAGGTTATAATATGGCAAAGGGAGGTTTATGGATAGCAGGCAGGAGTGTGGCTCATGGCTGGTTTTAAAGCTGGTATCCTAGGGGATCCTGCCAACTCTAAAGATGTGCCTAGACACCATACTGGCCAGGGCTGTGGCACCTGCCTGAAATGTGGCTGCTTAACATAAACAACTGGGGGAACACAGAGGGACATTTATTGGCAAATCCTCTTCAGAAATCCCTAAATGCCACCCTCACAAGCTTTGCACTAGGGTTTTTGCTGCCATATTTATTCCTGGCACCTGTAGAAACTGTGGACTCTTTCTAGACATGTCCCAATAAGAGAGGCTGTTCCTCAAATGTGAGAAAGCATATGGCCAAGCATGATGACAGATACATAAAGGAGGAGAAGGGGACAGAGAACAGAGAAAGGGAGGAGGAATCCCTGAAAAAATATGTGTCTCAGTGTTATCTGAAATGGACCTTTCCAAAATGGGCAGCAATTGAACATCAACTCTCTTGGGTCCACCCTTGGGGAAAAAGGTTTCTTGTCTGCCTATAAGAAGCTCGTAAGATTCAGCATATATCATAAAGCTAAATTTGGTATGCTGGCGATGTGGCCTTTCACTAACAGTTACAGCTGACAGAATTTCTACTGAAGTGCTGTTGTCTTAAGTCAGATTTTAATTCCATGGACAAACTCTTTTACACAGCCAAATTTTTCTTTGATGTCAACTCTGTGTTGCCATAGCATTTGGGAACAGGAACCAATACATCCATTAACTTTGCATGCTTAGTGTAGCAAAACAATCTCTGCCCAGGAAATGAGTGCTGGTATGCAGAGTACAGAATTCCTCAAGCCTGAAATCCTCACAGCATGAATTGAAGGTTACAGCTGCATGTAAGCCACCAAGAATGAATCTGGTTTCTCAGGAGCAAGGCTCAGTCGGATACCAGTAAGTGGCAAACTGCTAAAACCATTAGGCAGTGAGGTCAACTGCTGAGAGTGTAGCCTGGGACCATTTCCATGTTATTAGGGAAATGTTACCAGTATATTGCTTCTATCCACACACAAAACTACAACATCTGGATAAGTTATTTGACATATTTTATGGTATAGTGGAGGATTGAGGCATATAGTAGCAAAATACGCAGTTCTACCCATTTTCCTTCTTTTGCCTGGTATTCAATGTAATTTGCAGTGTGTTTTGTAGGTCCATAGAAGCAATGTATTTTCCTCTGTGTTTTCTGAATTGGCTGGATTTATGTTTTGGGTCTTTTTTCACTACTGTGTTTTTACACATCAAACTTTAAACCTTGAACAGTGCTTGTTGTACCCTGGTTTACCATTTTCTATTTCTATTTCTGCCATTGATGGCTTAGTTATGGTCTCCTGGATTGTCATATCTTCTCAAGATGAGAATGCTCTTAAGCACAAGTACATTATCTAATGGTTTTCAAGGACTTAATCTTTGATAATTTCATTTGCCATACTTCTAAACTTAAATATGACAATGTCCTCCTTCAAAGAAGCATTGTATTGCCCAGCTGTTATCTGGTTCCTGCCTATACTGGCAAAAATTATTGTATTTGCCTATATCATTGGACAGAAAAAGTCCTTTCATGCCAGAAGGGCAGTCTCTCATTTCTCTTCAGCAAATGCAATGAAAACACACAGAAAATGAGCAGAAAATGCATTTTACTCTAAAATGTATAAGGAAAGGGAACAGTTCTTCCTCAGCAATTTTTTTGGCATTGCAAGTACAGACTCAAAGCAACCTCATCCAAGTGTTTTAAAGGAAGAGCAGTTTTGCTTGGGTTTTGCAGACTGATGTAGGAGAATGTTCAGGCTGGCAGAGATACTCTCGTCACTATCTTGCTGGTCAGTTCAGTAGAAACACTTGAGTACAATTGAAAGACCCTTGTTGCGCTGATCTGGGCTCTTCAACTGGTCTGACAAAACTGTCATTTGAAACACCCCAAGATAGCAGATAACAATCCTGGCAGGCATGCAATGTGTGAGAAATGCCGCCTCCTCTGTACGACCCCTGAAGGCGGTACTGGGAAGCCGGGTACAATGCAGAGGTTAAACAACAAGGCAAACCCTGCTGAGTGCAAGAGAAGGGTCTGAGTTTGGCAAGGTGGCCAAGTTGTGCTGTTCAGCTATGAGTCCTTTAGAGACACAGCACAGCAGATATCTGGCTTAAATAGTTCTTGTGGGGTTTGTGTTGAGAGAGGGGAGTGGTGCGACATTATTGTCCGGGAGATGGATGCTAGGAAGAAGAGGGTCATTTTCATATCCAAGAGCTGCAGAACAGAGATAGTGTTCTGGGTAGCACTGACTACTGATAGGAGCAACAGAGAATCTGATGACTTAGAGCTACTGCATCTGAAAGATCCTGAATCTTGGATAGTGGTGGGGCAAACCCTGCTCTATCTATTCCTTGAAACTTGATGGTCCTGAAAAGCTGAGGCACTGATTAGCACAAAACAGTGAGATAACTGACATACCTGAATTTGCTTCTGCCAAAAGGCAGATGAGACAAGGATAAACAAAAGATAAGACATGGCTTGCAGAGTGGACATATATGGATCAAACTGAGGGAAGAACAACATTTGAACACATCCTTGGACAGGGGGTCATGAAAAGCAATACAGGTATACCTATAGAGAGACCATCTTCATAGTCTAATAGAATGGCCACAAGCAGAAACCCTATAGGATGCTGTCACTCACAATATGGAGTTATATTGTAAGAATCTTTTTCATCCTCAGATAAAATATACAGTAGCTCTGGTGTCAGTATATGCAGTCATCTTTATAGACGGGTGGCTGTATCTAAAAGCAAGAAATAAAAATGTGGAATTAAATAAAAAATATGATCTCAGTGAAAAAGCTGAGAGGTTCTTAATGATCCATATAAATGTATGTATATGCACACATATTTCCTCTGATCGCTCTTTACAATTTGAAGCAATACTTAGCCAAATGGTCTCCAGTGAAAAAGACAGGCAAGTGGCTACTGTCCCTGCAGGAATCTGTTGCACATAAAACTGCAGCATGGGTACAGCAAGTGGACATGAGCCGTGTGATCAGAGCAAGAGCAATAGCTCTGTTCAGTGTTCTTGATGTCAGGAATACATTTGGCAGCTGCTGCTCACCTGCAGTTCAAATGTATATACAGTGTGTGCTGTACATCTGGAACATAAAGAATTGAGGAGATGCACTGACTGATGATGACTTGCCCTCACAGTAAGTTCCTTGTGTTCAGAAAGCATCAAAGGTCCATTTTGAGTGTGTTGCTTGTCAGTTTGCAATGTAAAATAAACCAGCACTGTACAGATTGGTCCAGATTCACAGCACGTGCTACACAAGATGTGTGCACCTATTTCTGTGCAGGACTTCCTGGGACTGAGACACTGAAGTCCAGCTCCTTCTGTTCCCTTCGTACAACAATCTAGTAAAATGCCTCCAGGCTGCAACTCTAGTTTTCTCTATGCAAATTATTTTAGGAATTTTAATTAGCTTAAAAGTTAGGCATAATTTCATATACATAATTTCATACTTGTGAAAGTAATTAGTATGTAATAGATTACAAAGCTTGGCAAGGCGGTTTGTTAGTTGGGACTAACAGATGCTTTGTGCACTGGTGTGTTTGATAATCCTCACAAGTTTTGTGTGATGTGTATTTAAATATATAGAGTGCTGTGCTAGTGAAAGGGGTCAGTTCATTGGAGAATATTTACTGGCTATCCAGCATTCCTCTGACAAAATAGGTGAAGAGGAATTGTTTAATGAAGTAAAGAATTCATTGTAAAATATAGAATTTTAATGGAAGATACTGCAAGTCTTTACAAGGAAAAGGTCAACAGAAGGCAGTTTTAAAAGCAAATTGTGTAAGAGGGAGACTGTCTGGCAGACAGCATCCAAATTATATCTGATTCTTTCTGAAGCAAAAACACAAAAGCAATCAACAACCCAAAAAAATCTGCCAAAAATATTTAACCATATTGAAATATTCAGGTTTATTTTTCAGAACATCATTTATAGATTAGATGACAAATTGTTATAAACCCAGGCAGTACTTCATACTGCATCCCTGCTGCTGAGTAGTGATGTTGCTTAGCAACACTTGAACATGAAGCATCCTCCTGGATTAGCTTGTGCAGAGTATCTGTGCAGGTTATAATGTGCAGTCAGAGAAGATACACACTGGGCCCATGAGCCGTCCCTGAGCTCTTTCCTTGCAATCTTGTTTTCTGTTTAAATAGATATTTTGATTTTTTTGCTTTATTTAGCTACCCATCCATGCTAGACCATTCTGTATTTTGTATACATGAGGAACTCTTCAAGCAGAACATAATACGTGAAGTTTTGAAGCTAAAGAGGTAATCACCTATATTTTCTAAAGGCTTTACTAGCTCTTTCAATGATATTTGCAAATATATCCACTCAGTAATGCAAAATCTCACATTTCCATTCTCTTCTTATGCCACTCACACCACACATGTATTAGCTGGTTTAGTGGGCTGAAAGTTTACCCTTCTAAGGTACTTATTGGTTAGGCAGGCAATTTCTTTTCTCTCCACCCTCCTCTTTAATTGTGTTTGACCTTTCCTTCTCACATATAAAAATAGCTCAAGGTGCTTATTGAACAATAAAAAAGGTTTTCAGAAACTGCTTTGCCTTTTATAACCTATTACAGCTGTAAAGGTGAACAGGAAAGTGCTTGATATTAGCACCTATGTACTAGTTATTGTTTCATTTCAGTAGCAGCTTGTGCTAGTAATTTTTACTTCTGCAAAATGGATATAGAACGTTACTATTCTGACTTCGTGGCACCTTCTACCTGTTTTTGTAATTTATACCTTGCAAAGTGTCTGCTGAATGCTATCAAACCAGAAGTCACGTTTTATGTCCATTTTGCAGAGGTATAAATTTAAACCAAAATTGCAGTGCAGTGCTGCATTGGACCTGAAGTATCTTTATGGAGATTTATATGAAGCAAACCCTGATTTGTATCCACCCTGAAGTCTTTAATCAGATAAAACTCCTACCAAAATTATGGTTATATAAGGACTGGAGAGTGTAGCTTCCATTACATGTGAAATCTTTGGAAGTTTTAGTCCAGTCTCTACACTGATGAGTTGCACAGATCTACCGCTCTACTGCAGACTTATTGACTGTAATCCAAAGGAAACAGAAAACTGGACTGATTGTCTGACAGAGGTCTGTTGTATATGTCTAGCCATAAACACAGAATATCTAAACCAGAACTCTCTAAAGTGTTCCTCAAACCCACAATACTTCCTGCTTTCTCACTCACTATTGATAATAATAACAGTCTACTTGTCATGTATACCTGTTATTTGAGCTGAGTTCTTTTTTGGTCCCTTTGTCCATCTTATGTCTAAGGCTCTTATCTGTGAAATACAGTGGTATTTCAATTTTCATACCCTCCATCCTAAAACCTTTGTCCAAAATGTTTGTTCTGAGTATTGCAGTGTCTCTTTCGAGGCTTGACAAATGCAGTCTACTTCCACCCACTAGTTATTGCACAGATCATCTCTTCACAACCCTTCACTGACTGTGCCGCTCTCACATCAAACTAAGATCCTTCTCTTCATGCTGAGTCTTAGCTAATATTCATTCTTGCATTGTTATTTCCAGCATTATTTCACAATGATTTCTTTAAAACTTATTCTAGTTCAGGGCAGGGACCCTAAAAGCTGTGAAGTTTCTAAACTTGTCAGACTGGCTCATTCATATCAGGGCTACTTAGAAAATGACCAATCCAGTGGTTGCTCTCTGTGTTTGCTGTCTTCAAAGCTGACACTGAAGAACAAAACAAAGCTGTTGGGCTATGTGGTGTAGGTGGTAGTATAGGAATCCCTGCTCTTGTTTCTCTATTACTCTCAGGTCAGAAACAATTTCATCTGCTTCTGTACTTTGATGATATCTGACATGACGACTAAGGGATTGGAGCATCTGACATTTGAGGGGAGGTTGACATATGAGGAGAGAGCTGGGATTTTTTTAGTCTTGAGAAGAGAATGCTCAGAGAGAATGCTATAAATTTATATAAATACTTGACAGAAGAAAGTACAGAAAATAGAGTTCAGTGGTACACAGTTAAAGGACAAGAGGCAAAGGGGAAAAAAAGTACAAGGAATTCCCTTTAAAGAGAAGAAACAAGCTTTTTTACTGTAAGGGTAGTTAAGACTGGAATGGGTTGCCCCGAAGGGCTCTGGAGTCTACGTTCCTGGAGAGCAACTTGTTCTAGATGATCTGCTTTGATCAGGGATTTAGACTAGATGATCTCCAGAGGTTCCTTCAAACCTCAGTCATTCTGTGTCCTTCTGGTTGGCCGTGACTGGAGGCATTTCTGATCTATACTTGTGTAGCTACCAGGCTGAGAGCTCTGAACTACTGCTCACAAGTGCAGCCTCCAATGATCTGAAAAAAAAAAAAAAAAGCTAAAACCAACCAACCAACCAACCAAAAAAAACCAAAAACCCTGAGTGGAAGATGCATCTGAGAAGGAGCCCTTTTTTGAGAGGTTTTTGCCCATACTCCCTCTCTGTGAAGAGAGTTGAGTGCAGAAACCATGGTTCATTTGCAGGGGCAGCAAGGTATCTTCCAGAAGTTAATCATAGAACAGTTGCTATGTTGAGTTACACAGCTGAAAAACCCCATATGAAGATACGGGGTGGGGAAGCCTTTTGGGACAAGGTGGCCACTCTGTCAGTAGGACACTGGAGTGTCTAAACTCTCAGATGAATATTGGCCTAGCTGCTGACCTCCACTGGGACCTGGGAGCAGAAGAGTCTGCATCCCAGTATGACACTGGGAGAAAAGTGTTATGAGAATTCAAGTGAAGTGCTTGTTACAGGGTGAATGAGCTGCAGATTTGGCTTACCAAAGATGGGACTTTGACCCTGTATACTTCTCACACTTTCTGAGACATGCTGACAATGCTGTAGCTACTTATTTTAGCTAGCCAAAATTATCCTATTGAAAGAGGTAATAATAGAGATTCAGTTTTGTAATAATTATTTTTCTGAAAGGCTGTTCAAGTGACTGCTTCTGTAGGTTGTTTTTAGAACATAACCACAACCCAAATTCTTCTGCAATGTTTTCTTTGGAGTTGCTGTTTTTATAATTTATATTATAAATATAAATAGCATAGAGCTGGCAGGCCTTTTTTCTTAATCTATAGTAGTAAACTTCATGCAGATTTCTTCCCATGAACCAGTCATTAATTCTTCCTCAGTTTTCTGTTTGTAGTGCCTCACACAGATTCACCAAATTATGCAGGAAATCTTTGACTTTTCTGAAAGCTCTCTCTGTTTTCTCTTGAAACAGAAAACAGAGTTTAGTGTTATTTTGGCCTTCAGTTTCATTAAAAAAATCAGTTCAATGTTTTCAGCTAGACTTTGACAGCACAGGAATGCCAAAGTTGCATTTTCTTGTATCTTAAACTCTTTAAGGGTGGTAACGCTGTTGAGGAGAGAACAGTGTTATAATTTCCAATACTAGAATGCCTGCTGCAAAGAATTCTACTACATCTATGTGTTTGGTTGTAACAAAGTTTGGTATAACTTCAGTCTTGAAATTTTCTTATTCCAGATTGAGGGGGTACAGAAAAGCAGACTATGTTATGTTCATAGAATAGAGGCAAGTCTTTAGAAAATGCTGGCCTGAAGGTATTATTGAGCATTTATTTCATTTGCTCTCTTTATATGAGTAACTGATAGCCATCCCAAATGTACACCTTCTCAGAAGGTTGGAATTATCATATCTTGGGTGTGCACTGGAGATCGATGTAAAAGAATGTGTAAAACAAACACAGCAAAAAAAGGAGCTTCTTTTATGGTTTTAGATTCTCCTAGTGATGTTCAAGGACTCACAATTTCATAGTAGCTAACTGTATCTGCTGTCATTACTGTCCAATCATGTTATTTACATAAAGCCACAAGACATTAGATTAATGAGTTTTGCAAAGACTAAGAATACTAAAACTGTTCTGCTCCTCCTTAGGATGATTTAAATGTTTTTTTTTTCTTTCCCTTTTCCTTTCAAATAAATACTGTGATGTACCTTTTAAATAACTAAGCTGTACAAAACAAAGGGAAACTATAATTGCATAGGGAGTTTGAAGAACCATTGCTTTCCGTTTGGCTAATTGTATCTCTGGCACTGGGTTGTTTGGTTTTTTTGCACTGTAAACTACCTTATTTATAGCAAAAATCTCAATTTTTTCAATGCTATATGTCTTGTCCATTTGTATGCCACTCTGCATGAGATGCTAGTTCTAAGCCTAGAAAACTTGTTTCTCACAGTCTAGGGGAGAGTTCTTTACATATCTGTTTACTCTAGAAGAAAAGATGCAGTGTGATTCAGTTTTGGAAGTTTAGCTACTAGAACAAAGTTGACTAACGTATTTTAGATATGTGTATAGATTTTACTAATAAATTATTGGGTACGAAATCTACAACTGCGTTGGAAAATTTTGAAAATGAGAACACAGTTTTTCGCATGTGACGCCTTGAAACCAATTCTACTTCATGAATATTGTTAGCTGGAAACCTGGGCATCTTTAGAAGGATTTTTATTAATTTCATTCAGTCCTTCTACATATTGAAACCATTCTGGTTTATTTTCTAAACTGCTAATGATTTTTACGCTTTTATATATAATGTCTAATCACCAAAGCATCTAGTATCTCAGAGGAAATTTTCTTTACTAGGTCTATGCTTCTTAGTTTCATCGGCATTACTCACTGAACCACACTACAAAGATATTGTAACATGATTGCTGAGCATGAGGATAAAAGTAAGCTGCAGGTTAAACACTTTGAGAGAAGCTGGGCTTCTAGGTATTCTCCTGAGTCCTGCCAATTACAAAGAGTAAATGTAGCAGCCTCACAATAGGGCAAATACACAGAATGGATAAATTGAATTTTCCATGGGACCATGATAAATTAACTGTTCTTTCTGTCTGCAGGCTCATAAAACAAGTAAACAAAACCCACAAGAAAACCCCAAAACCTGAAGTTAAAAACAGTCCTACAAATACCCTCAGTCATAGGGTTTGCACATGTGTGTAAAGACAGCCAGGCTTGTAAGCATTAGCAGACTAAGTCTTCAGTTTACAAATCTAACTTGCCTTTCAGAGGATTTATGGCATTACCATTTCTGATCACTCTTGAATATACAATAAGCTAAAAAATGGCTCAGACTGGTAATTATTCAACTGATGTGCACTGTGTATTATGCTTGAAGGAAGAATTTATGAAAAACCTCAGTGGTCGCCTGTCTTTACTCCAATTGAAGCCAGTGGGCACTTTGCCATTCATTTCAATAGAACATCTGGGTAAATACTATGCACTTCTAAAACTCTAATATTGATGTCTAAACAGAATCAGAATTCTGCAGCTTCTATTACCATATGCTATCATATTCAGAAATTAGGCCATTTTAATCATGGACAGAAGATAGTCAAAATGTCAATGAGCATCCTTGTAGATTCAGATCCAAAAAATACTTCTGCTAGAGAAATAACACCTCCAAAGACTTCTGTGAAAATATGCTATGTAACTGAAAGGAAAAAAAACCCAAACCAATGAACTCAACCTCCCCTAGATTAAAAGCAGGTTGCTAAAGCTGGAATGAAAATAGAATTTAGAGCTGTAGCACTCAGCGATAAGATCAGGCAAAACACTGTAATTAAAAATGGTTTATATTTATCACAGTTTCTCTACTTACATTTTAAGACTGCTTCTCATAATCTGACCTTCAAGAATGCTTAAACAATCATATAAGAAAAACTTATGTTGACTCATCTCATTATGGTTAGCTCTTACTGTGGCCTTGAGAAACTCATACAGTGTTCTGGGACCTTTGTCATGTCTATGCTGAATAGGATGTGTAAATCATAGTGTGTGACTTTGCTCTACATTTCGTTTGCTTTCAGTAGTTCTTGCTGGATACTTTGATTCAATCTTAAAAACTGCACACAAAGTGGGGTGAAAAAAAACATATCCTTAGCAAGCCTGAAAATTTAATTCTCATAATGCAGATTTATCAACATTTTCTCATCAAACAGATTTTGGGCTATGATTGGTTAGATACTTTAAAAGAAGCAGCAATAATGACCCAAATCTGAAATTAGGTATTTGGGCCAGCTTTCATTTATACGTTGTGCCTAGCAGGAGGAATTTGACTGTTTTCTGATAGTGTATAATTTAAGGATAAAAATGCAATTTCCAGGTTTTTAAAATGTAAAAAGATCATACTTCAATAACTGAATAGCTATTAAAAGATTCTGGATGGAAAGCTGTATATCAGTGCTGTTTGCAGCAAAAGAGATAGAACTCTTTAGAAGAGGAATGCTCTTTGCCCTCCTAAAACCAGAGCTGCTGCCTTCTTTAATCTTGCCTTACATCAATTCAAAAGAGTTGTACTCCTGTATTTCCTTCTTAGGAATGAAACTACTGATGCACTGAATTTTACTTTTATTTTTAATCCATAATTGTTTTATTAAGTTCAGAAATGTATGTTTTCAGATTCTTAATGATTTCTTTAAATGTAAATCCTATAGCAGCAAAGGCAAATACTCAAATTAATAATAGCTATCTAAGTTTGTTTAGTCAAGTAACTTCCCTAAAATATTTCTAAAGAAGGCAGTTTAATTTCTTGGCTGGTTAAGTGAATTGAAAATATTAAACAGAATATGAACTGTTTTAATAGAAGTAATCAGAAATGACCTTGAAAGCCAAGGACACATTGCTGTATTCTTAGATATCTATTACAACTAATGCATTCATTTTCTTAGAGCAAATATTGTGAGGCATTAGATAAGAATATTTTATGAAGCTGACCTCTGAAGCGTACTTTGTTTTAGGATCTGATAAAGCACTGCTTTGAGATTTTGGCTGTAACTGACCCAGAATGTGAAAATGCTCCCTCTCTGCAAGGTGCAGGGCAGTAAACCAATGGAGAAGGTTAGGTAGGAACCTGGATATCACAGTTGGCTTAACCTTTTTGTGTGAAGGAAAGCTGTGAAATGGGGGTCAGCACTAGGCTGTGGTGGGGACTATGTCCATGTTTGCACAAACATTCTACAAGGCTCTACAGTGATGTACCATTTTCGAACACCCAGCCTGTGCACCTAAATCATACAGGCTGGAAGTCATATGTCAAGTGATTTTCTAGTGCTAACAGTGATGCTATACTTAGCTGATGTGTTCAGTGCTTTATTAAGGAGAAATTAATGACACTGTTGCTGTTTCAGGTAATATCTGTTCCATGTGCCCCTTTGTTAAAAAGCACAGGGTCCTTGAGACTTTTTTTTGTTCTAATTGGCTATTATGGAAAAAATTTTTTAGGTGATTATGTGAGAAATCTTGGAGCAATACTGCCAAATCTCAACAGACAGGTCTCCTTGCACTGGCAACTTGCCTTTGAAGAGGTGAAGTTCTTCTAGAAAACTTACTGAAGGAGTGAGTTTAGATATACGGGATACAAAATTCCCAATAGGAAGAAATATTGAATCATGGGCGACAGCTACAGTACCTCTAAGACTCTAAATCCCAGCAGAAGGCTGAGTAAATAAAAGATTAGCTATCACAAGGCACAGCAAAGCAGTGAAACTGCACTAACAAAAGAGGAGTTGCCGCTTCATTAGTTTCAGGTATCTGCAGGAAGGCATCTGATACAGAGGTTATCCCAGATAAAGTAATGGGTTTAATCACTGAGATTTTTGGTAGTCAGATTTAGTACAGAGGTTCAAACAGGAACTTGGACATTTGGAAAGGCAAAAGAGAAGGCAGAAATGTAGGTGTTTGTGGCAGTCTAGCATGGGGCTCTCGAACACAGTTTGCAGTTGCAGTCATGTTGACAGGAGACAAATCTTTGCTTTGGGAGAGATAAGTCTTGCCTGGCATGGAAAGGTTGCGATGGGTCTAAGTTTCTCCAGCAGTGTGGCTAAAAATGAGAATTTGCAGAAGAGAAAATGTTGTATCTTCTGTATTTCTGCTTTCTTTCTCTCCCCTTTTATAGGCTTATGTATATGCAAGGAAGAGAGCAATAACAACAGTATGAGCTACTTCAATATTTTTCTTTTTCCCCAAAGGGACAGATATTTTTCTTCCCAATTAAAAGCACCTAAAATGAATGTATCATTAAGGAAAATTTCCATGCAATCGAAGTGGAAGTGGAATACTATTAAAAACTAATAATAATATTTTACAGTTCATAGATTTATATGTTTTAAAAGGTTGATATTTAAAATGATATTACGGCTGAAGCTAAACTAGAAACAATTCAAAACAGGTTCCTAATGCATTTCATTATTTAATGTAGTAACAGAATTCTGTTACCAGAGTGACTTCTAATTCTTTTGATTATGGGTTGTCTCAAGGCAAGTAACCTAGTTAATCAATTTCTCTGTGTTTTGAGAGTTCAGAGGTCTAATATATGTTGTAGTCATGCCTGTACTGGCTTTGATTTTAGAGGGTCAATGCTGCAGTCCTTAGACTGTAAGAAGTTTCTAGTGAGAACTCTCTATATGTATAGCAGACATCACAGTCAGTCTAAAGCCTTGGGCTGTTGAGTAAAGTGATAATGATAACTTCAGAAGTGTTTGGACAAGGACTACTTGTTCTTAGTCATTGAAGCCTCCAGAGGTCATCTAGTCCAAACTCCTTTGGCAATGCTTATAGTAAAACACCCCTGACAATCAACCAAAAAACCTGTTTCCTTATATCAGGTTGGAATTTCCTCTCTTGCATTTCATGTCTGTTGCCTCGCCTCCTTTCACAATGCACCTCTGAAAAGAGTTTGGCTCTATCCACTCTATACCTTCCCATTACGTAGCTGTAGAATCTCCCTTGAGCCTTCTCATTTTTAAGGATAAATAAACCTAGCTCCCTCAGCCTCTCTCATGTCACATGTTCCTGGACTTGATGCACTGTGTGAAGATCTTTGGAGAACTGGTCTCACAAATGCCACAGAGAGGGGAATAATCACTTCCTCAACTTCTTAGAGCCCATGATGCAATCTACCTTCTTGGCTATGAGGGCACAGTGCTGACACATGTTCAGTTTTTCTCTTTTCCAGGCCCTCCAGGTCCTTTCAGCAAAGATGCTCCACAGCCTCTACTGTTATATGGGGTTATTCCATTCCAGCTGTAACACTTTCCATTTGTTGAGCTTCATGAGGTTCCTGTTAGCCCACTTTTCCAGTCTGCCTAGGTCCCCCTGAAGAGCAGCCGTACACTCCAGCATATTGACTGCTGCCTCTCAATTTGTTCTCATCAGCAAAGTTTCTGAGAGTGCACTCTTTCTCATCATCAAGGATTAGGTTGTTTCACAGTGCCTTGGCACAATCAGGTGGTCACACCTATATGTTTGTGCATGCTGATAGCAATAACATGCTAAAAGCTGTGACATAGAGTATGAAAACAACTGCTTTTGTTGCCAATCTCTTTCATTAAAAGAAAGCATTCTAGAGTCTACCACGTTACAAGCCGCCTTCATCTTAAAGCCAAACCACACATAACAAGAAATTTTATGTAGATATATTAGAATATCATAAAAAAAACAACTGAGAAGTAATTCTTTCCATGGATGCAGGGGAAACTTCTAAATGTTTATGCTGTTCTGAAGGTGTTGACAGCTTTAGTTCTTTTAGAGCAAATTCGCTGTTCTATATATGTGAGACTTTGACCTTAATGATAAAACTTGTTAACTGTAATGCTGCCTCTGGGCTATCAAGTAATATAACACTGTTGTGGTATTTTAAAAGCACTTTCAGTTCTATGTGTTAATAAGATTCAATTGTAATGTCATTCTATGTTTAATGTATATTCCAGCATCTCTAAATTTCATTTATTTCACATGTGAAATGCTTAATCCACCTTGATCCGATTGGATCCCGACCTAGCTGTGTAGGCTAGATAATGCAGCAGTGTTCCTCGAAGGGACAGTGTTCTGAGTCCGTTTAGGGGTTCAGGGCAGGTCCCCACGGAAACAGAATGTATGCTCTTCCCCCTCCCTATCCCTTAGTTCCCCCCCCCCAGACAGGTGGGCAAAAAGGGAGATCAGGAGTAAAAAAAAAAGAGAGAGACTCTGCACTGTATTGGAAGTTGGCAAAAAAAAAAAATATATATTGTTTAACTGGGAACAGAAAACAAGAAGGGAAGGTAGATATAGATACAAAGATGGGGGAAAACACAATAAATGCAATATAATACAAAACCAAAGGTTGGATGGCTTTGGATTCACTGGAGGATGAGGAGTAGTGAGAAAATGGCTCCTGGCCGCATGGAAGGGTCAGCTCCCAGCGTCTCTTCCTCCCACGCTGGAGAACACTTCCTGCCTCCAGTATCCGGTGTGGACAGGAAGGGGGAGGGAATAACTGCTTCCCCCCTGGGACCTTCAGGGTGTCCAGCCCCTGCCTGTCCTGGCCCCAAACCTCAAACCATCACAGACAGCATATATTAGCTTAAATACAGACATATTTTAACATGACCGTATGCTTTCTTTTCAGCTAGGATACAGATTCATTCAGGTCTAGGCATCCCAACTTTTGTGTATTAATAGCTCATGGTAGAGAGTAATAATGACAGAAACACTGCCCCAGTCTACAACAGCAACTGATTTTGGTGAGGGATCCTTAGAAGGGTTCTAATTCCCTTTTAGGGGGCTCCTCATGTGCTTTTCTCTCTGTATAGGACATTTATTAGGCAAGTATGACAGATTTATCCTGGAGAAGCATACCCTATTTACTTTAATGAAGCTGTCATTTATATAGAACTTATTTTTATTGAATCTAGCTAAGCTTTTGTCTCAATGATGTTTGTTCACAGGAGGCTCTATCCATGAGTGTGATTTCATTCTATTTCTAGCTGTGCTACCATATTTTTTAACTTCAGTAGTTTTCTTGTACAGTAGAAGGAAGTTAAAGCCTTCCTGAACAATACAGTGCTTTGTGAGCTGCCTCCAGCGGGGCATCACACCGAAGGAATTCATTGTACTTTTGCGATTTGTCACAAGACAAAACCCATAAAGCTTCTTGACAATGCCTGTAAATTATCAAAGCAAAAAATGTCTGATCCATACTGTGTCTGAGGGCTGCAGTAATCACATGGGGGTTGTACACACGTCAAAGAAAGAGACTGGCATATTGACTATGTCTAGAGGGTGTTTGAGAAGTTCCCACAGGTGGGGCTGTCTCTCAAATGACTAGCAACTGTAATCGCTGACAGAGCAATCTCTTGGTTTAGTTGAGTAGGGGCTTTAAAAACAACTTCAAAGTAAAGTTGCAATCATAAGGTAAATGCAATGAAGCAACATGGGAGCAGTAAACATACAGAAATGTTTTATAAAGACAGACAAACCTGATGTTTTATTGATAAGGTGCGTGACTTCTTTTTCCTAACCTAAAATAGTGGCATGACCCCCATGTCTCTGAATTTCCAGCCAATATCTGATATGTTGCCGCTCAGGAATTACACTTGTCAAGGAGATTAGGTTGAAAATAATTATCTCAAGAGAGAATTGTCACCTCTCGGGAAGTTATCATTAAAGCTCTGTCAGGTCAATATAAGAAGAAATTTTTTGGGTTTTGGTTTTAATTTTTTTACTTCTTTAAATATTCAGGAATTATACTCATGTTCTTAATACTTCGTACTTCATACCTTTGATGCGGTCCTTCCTCAGGTGAAGGAAGTAGTGCAGACTTAACTAATTTATTGCAGAATAGGGAAGTACAGCATTTCAAAACTATATTTTGTAAATTTTTACCTGTTATGAAGAGGGTAACTCCAGGTGGCACCTGAACATTGGTCCTATGTTACTTCAGGTTCTGCAAATGACTAAAGTAGCAATGCATGCCTCATAGGTGAGGTCTCCAAAGAATCGCTGCAAGAGGGTCCAGCTTTATAGTCCTCAATTACCAAATTCAGCAAGTCAGGATGACTTTTTCTTTCGTGCAGAAACATCTGGTGTTATTCTCCAGTTGGATTCCACCCACAGCCTGGCCAGGGCTGAAGAGGGGAATGCAAGGGACTATTTTTATCCTTTTGGTTTCAAGCATATATTTCTCAACAGATAACTGTCTGGTTTCACCACCTATTTTAGCTCTAACCACAGATCTTGCTACAAGGCTGAATGTCTTGCTTTGCAGTTTTGTGACATACCTCTAAATAAAGAAGTCTGTTGATTCTTGCCACATCATAATCATTGCAGCAAAAGCTTTATCATAAGCAGTTTCTTGGTTGTCAATTAAGCAGAATCAGGTTCAATTATTAATTACAAAATATAATATTACAGGGTTCATCTAGAGGTCAATCTTCAGCTTGGGCCTGATATCTAGGCCTTACCATATCAAAAGGTACTAGGTTTTCTATGCTTATCATGTTTTGCCTGAACTCGCTTAATCACAGAAACCGAACATAGGCTCTCTTCTCTGGAGGCACACTGTTCAGCGTTACACCTCTTCCTTTCTTCCAACTTAGCATAATGTTTACTTTTTGTATCTCTTAGCTATGCACTAATTTGCCATTTCATGTCTCTCCAGATTTGCTTTTTGCTTTTCTTGCTCTTTTTTTCTTTTTCTTTTTTTTTCTTTTTTTCTTTTTTTTTTTCTTGCTCTTTGCTTTCCAAGTTTTCCCTTTACTTTTAAAAATAGAATAGATAAATTAGCTGCAACCCTCAACAAAGCTCATGGCACAGAATCTCAGATATCTGTCCCAGGTTTAGTGTTCTCATGACAGATTGCAAATGCCTTTTCTGCCTCTCTCAATGCACCTTAGCCCTGAAAATCCTCTAGAAGGAAATAAGTGATTTCCCTTTTTGATTTCCCCTTTTTTTTTTTTTTCAGCTAAGTTATGATTTCTGGGTTTGGATTGTGATCTTCTGTGCAGAACAGTCTGAGCAGGACTCCAAAAATTACCACCAGCTACCCTAAGTTGCAGATCATCACTCTTGCTTTCATTTTCTGGCTTTCAGTCAAAATGGTGTCTTTACCATACATTGACCTGCAACAGCTCTTCTTTTATGTCACTGTGTTCACGTATCTTCAGCTGTGTGCAAAGAGACTGTGCAAGCAGGATATATGCAGTTTATGGACATAAAATAGTTACCTACTGGCCGACAAACAGATAAAAAAAATTCTGGAATTTAGTAAGCTATGATGTTATGCTATGAGGTATGCTCAGCCTAAGCTAAGCACCTGCTAAGACACCTAAAGGGTCTTTGCCAGCCAGGCAGGTGGCAGTCAGTTGGAAAAGGGTCAGTGTCCACTGGTATCAGGGATGGATACTCACTAAGCTGCTGTTTTGCACCAAATCTGTCAACACCAATGATCTGACAATTAATGTGATGAACTGTTAATTTGCCTCCTAGTTTTAATTTCTTTAAGAGGGTTTTACACCTTGTCTAAGCTCATCTGAATCCTTGAGTAACTAATGATTCAATCTCTGTCATCTTCTTTCTTCTCTGTAACTATACCTCTCTAAGCTTCCTCAGTTTCTTACAGATCTCTCCTAAGCTGGCAACGTTGCCAGCAGCCTGAGCGAAGAGTAGACAGCTGGGCCTTGGGTCCTGGGAATATGCACAGTGAAACAGAGATGGAGAGGGCTGCAGAGAGAGGGTTTCAGGATGCACCACCACAGAAGTGGCTGGTTTCTTGACGGGCAAAACTGCTCAGAGGATGACATGGAAGGGCAGATGCTGAATACCACAAATGTGACCTTCCACACTGTAAAATTCTGTCCCTGACAACCATAAACTTTTATGGTAATTGTCCCACAAGTAGATGCTAACCCCCACAGGACCTATATCTCCTCTTGAGGAGATAGATATTGGCCTGGCCATGGCAACAACCTAGACCAGTACTATATGAGTGAGGAGGAACAAAATACCCTTGTAAGGCATTTTCACTACATCTTGTTCTGAGAGAACTGGTTCACACAGGATGATGGCAAGATTAACTCTCCTAATGTGAGCCATGCTGTCCTAAAGCCAAGGAATGAGCGTAGCCATCATGTGTTATTGGATCTAGGGCAGGAGCTCAGGCAGAAGAGCTTTGCAGTAGATTTTACATACCAGCTGGCTATGTGCCTGCCGCTATCTCTAATATGGAGGATCATAACTGTGTAGAACAGACAAGATATGGACAGAGTGCAAGTGGCATGCTAAAGAGATCTGTCCTGAGCAGGCATAAAAGACTTCAACATAGCTCTTACAGAGAAGCACTCCCAGGAGCACTCAGAGGAGAAATGAGCCATAGTCTCCCCAGAGACCTCCTCTGATGTGCTCCAGGTAGGATGCATGCAAGCCAGTTTTTACAACCTGGTGTGGGGAATAGGTCTTTCCCCCCTCCATAGATAGCAAGGGTGGTGTACACATGCTCTGGACCATTAAGGGAACTTGCTGGATTACAAGAAACATGCAGGTTCTAACAAACAGGGAAGTGGTTTGGATAACTGGAAATAAGAGTCAGGTGGGAAATAGGGAGGGTGCCTCAATGAATGCTGGAGACGCCTCCTGGGGTAAGTCTCAGTCCGGTCTCCTCAGAAATGCAGGGATTTGCAACACACAAGTCCCATGGAATTCCAGAAAATTGTAGGGTTTGCTCTTTTGCTCTAGTTGAAAGTCCTGAAACTTCTTTGCTATAGCTGTTTAGTCAACATCTTCTAACTGATTTAATTAAAAACTGTTAAAATAAGCAGATATTTCACAGCTAGTTGCTGACAAAAAAGTCTGAATTTGATGGCACTGTCTGTATATGTAGAGCATGAGATAGTCTACATCTTTCTTTGACTGGATTTTTGACTTGAAGTTCTCGGCAAGAATCAAGTCCTGCCTAGAGCTTAGAGGCTAAGATGTTATGTTAAACACCATGCAGCAAACCTGGAAGGCAGAGGCATGCCTGATGGCTCTCCCCAGCACTGTATACTTCAGAAATGTAGAGTTTCCCACTATGGGTTTGTTGGCCTGACAAAACCACCTCTGGTTTTCAGTGATCCACAGTGAAAGCAAGCAAGACTCTGGAGGAATCCTGCTTTTGTGTCTTTCCTAAAGCTTGTGTATTCTGAGATGTTTGTACAAAGTAGTTTTCTGGTACTCATATAGGTAAGTTTTTATTTCTGTGTATTAGGACCCTTTTTTTCCTTTACTGAATGTCAGGGGAAGGAAGAGAACAAAGTAGATGGGTAAATTTTGAAGACTGAGTAATGGAAAAATCCTCTTTCTTCTATTGTTTTTCTCTGAGGAGTTTCACTAACTTCTTAGCATTGCCATTGGTTGAAGCTCACAGCATGACAGACCTGCCTTCTGTTTGTTCAGTCCTTTTTTTCTAATGTGGGAGTAGCCTTAATCATATCAGTTGGTCAGGCACTAGAATGTGCCCTGGCTTTGTCCTTTTCCTATTCCAAGTTGGATATAGCACTGCTTAGCCAGCTTCTCAGAAGAAAAAATGTCACAGATCTACAGTCTCTCTCTTGCCTTTAAAAAGTGCAAAATATAATTGACAGTTCTAAGGGCTTAGTAGGCAGGTTAGGAGAAGATAATATTATTTTCCTGAGGCAGTGGGAGAATTCCAATGTTTTATAATCCTACAGTACCTGAATTATAGATCCATTGCAAAAGATTTACCTGATTTATGTTTTCAAAGCATTTTGTTTCCTCTAGAAGCAATATAAGTCTATAACCATTTGGAATTTTTTTAAATACCGTTTGCAGACTTGCTGTAGGAAACTCTGCTATTTTCTTCTTGAATGGGCACAGAATTCAAATGTAAAAATCTGCCAGATGATAGTTTTAGAAAAATGTTGCCTCACAAAGACATCATTGATTTTTTATGATAGTTCACATGGAACAAGTTCAGTCCTAAAATGTATCTGTCTAGGCTGTAGTGATGTCCTGCAAACAGTATAGTTTAAGACAATAATTTGTATGTTTTGTTTGCAGGCTGAATTAGAAAGTTTTAGCCTTGAAGTATATTACTTGTAGAGTTTAAATAATATATTAAGCTGTACTATCATTCTTCATACTGTTTAAACAGTGCTACTTTGCCAGGCTGTAGTGTCCTTTTCAAGTGACCTTTTTAATAGAACATGTTGTATTCTTTGAAAAGTACAATTTAATTTGAAGACTTGTCTGTGCACATTGAATATATTCCCATTTTTCTTTTAATTTATACCCTATGCTGCAAGGAGCATAAGTCTTTATAAGATCGTGTTTCAAATCAAGATCAGATCTAACTCTACAACCCTTGCTGAAACTGACTAGCTCCTAAGGAAGCAGACTCAGGCCAAATAGCGGGATTTACTATGTAGGAGGGAGAAGTCGTCCTAATTAATATTTGATAATACTGAAGGATTAAGCTGAAAAATGTATGCTTTTTACAAGAAAATAATTGGAAGGCTAGAGTTATGCACTGTGATGAATGTGATATGATTTAATTTATGTATTCTAAACCAGGTATAAACTTTGTATTAGAAAAAATGTTTAATGTATGAGGTTAGTCTACAAGACCCTTACTCAAGAAACTAACCCAAATAAAATCAGTGCAGTGCATTTTATGCATAAGTGCTCATCACAGGGTATGAAGGATTCATGAATAAATCATAATAAAATACACTTTCAAGACATTATAGCATATTAGTTTTTTTACTGTGCAAATTCACAGAAGGAAGGTTACTATGGTGACAAAAGACTCATCTGAATGATTGTGTCTGAATTGCTAAGCATCTTTATGCCTGGCTTCTCCAGTATACCTTTCAGTTTCAAACTAAAATTTTGAAGCTATAAGATATGTTTTAAATTCTGCTGCAAGGAAATCATGACCAAAACATAAGAAGTCCCTCAAGGAGATAAGCAAAAAGAGATGAGAAAAAAAGACAAAAGTGATTAAACTTTGTGATATAACTAACTCTCATTGTAGAAGCTGTTTTCTTAAACTAAAATAAAAATCGGACCTGTCAGCTGGCAATTTAAGAGTTTCAGTATGTTTTTTTCCCCAACCTAGTTTTGCAAATGTGGGCAGAAAGAGGGCACTTCTTTCTGCTACTCCCATGAGAAATCTGCAATGATTGCTGAGGCATGTAAGTGCGAGGGCAACTGAAGGTCACTATTGTTGACATCATAAGCAGAGCTCATGCAGAGCTTTGACTGCTTGTGTGGCTGGAGACATCCTGGAAAACGAGGAGCTGTGTACTTGCTTGGCTTACAGCTGCGAGAAGATGTTTTGAACACGAATCTTTGGCTGATTGGCTGTTTGCTGTTTGTAGATACTATAAAAGGCTTGCTATGTATAATGAAGTCGATTCTATCCCTGAACAAGATGGAGTCTGTGCAATCATTCACCACATGCAAAAATATGCAAAAAGGGTTTTGCTTCTAAGAAATTTGGTCTTCCATACAGTAATTGAGTCATAAGGTTTCCTCAGCAATTTTATAAGAGTGTTATTATAAAGCTGCAAGAATCCCAGCTCAAAGCAAGATGAACACGGCATGAACAGACCAGCTGTTCATAGCATGGAAGCATTATAATAGTTGTGACTAGAATGCCTCTGAATTCTCAAACCCCACTCTCATTACATATTTTGAAGAAAGACTTTGTCTTTCAGTTACTGATGCTGAAAGAAGCAAAGTCAAGTGCTTGCCTTACTGCTCAAAGCCCGGATTTCCAAGTTCTGGAAGGAAATCTGCTACATGGATTAGATTACAAAGATTTTCAGGCTCTTTGCTCTAGAATTTCAAGCCTTGTGAACACTGTCAAGTCTCACTGAGCTCAAAATCTTCACTGTCTGTAGTTCTCAAAGTTTCAAGGCTCAAGAAAGATCTAAAGTTGCAATACAGCATGGATTTAAATTTCTAAAACTACTGTTATTTTTGTAACTACTAATTATTATAACTGTTGTTATAGTTTACTATGACATCCTCAGCACTCTGCTCCTTGCTCAGGAAATCATGACAGTTCTGCTTCTGGCTCCAAAATAAAATTTTATTTTCCCCAGAAATCTGAAGTGGAAGTTACAATTTTCAAAGGGTTCATTGAAGGAGAAGGTTCTATT
This sequence comes from Eurystomus gularis, assembly GCA_013400335.1. Lineage (NCBI taxonomy): Eukaryota > Metazoa > Chordata > Aves > Coraciiformes > Coraciidae > Eurystomus > Eurystomus gularis. The sequence continues at coordinate 88,751 of VZZY01014767.1, forward strand.
GCATGACTGTAAATTTACCTTGTGTTGCTAACTTCTGAGTAGATATATTAATGAAATTATTTGGCCTTGATATTTGAAGTAGGATTCTGACAGCTGCTTTTCTGCTTTATCTGTTGTGAAAGATGAGATTGCATTGTTACATGAACATGTGTTGAGTTGAATCTGTACACTAGAATGCCAATTTATAAGTGTATTGTTACTGGTGAAGATCAATCCTGTATGCAAAACTCTCAAGACATTGTGTATATACCCTCCAGTTGTGTGGTACTAAACTGCATGGTACTCTACTGCTGCCCAAACCTGAGATAAATAGTGTAAAGCTAGTCTGTGTGCATGAACTTTGGGTGCTGCAATGTTTCCAACATGGACAAAACCTTGGTTTGAACGAAGGTCTGGGGAATTGATGCTTAAAATCAATCTTACGCATCCAGGAGTTCCCTTGGGAGACAATTGTTTCTATCTCATGTGAGCTGGAGATGCTCAGATCAACTTGGGATATTAATGTCACCAGATCTTTTGCTGTTCGGTTGCATATACTGCAGCTCTGTCCTCTGTTTTCTTGTAACTCCTCCTCACCTTTCATCCTACTTTGTGAAGTAGAAATTTTGACCAGCTTGTGCTAGTGCTTAGATATTAGTAATTGCCAGAAACAGATCCATCTTCTCTATTAAGTGGAGGAATGAAAGGGTTAACAAATGAACTACAGCTTCTGTGTTTGTTCAATATCTATGTACCTGGATCCCATGCTTAGCTCTCTTGGGAGGCGTGTGAGGTATGAAAGAATAGGGATGATGTTCATGTTAGCTGAAACTGCTGAAACTAGGTTAGCTCTCTGGTATAGAGGTTACTGTCCTCTCAGAATGGCGGAATAGGCTGCTCATGAAAATGGTTCCAAACATTCTTCAGTCTATGAAGTGGGTTAGCTTAACAAGTTTAAACTGAAGGGTTTTGCTAGTTTTGCTCTTTGTGATGGAGGTATTTTTGATTGGGATCTTATGTAAAAGGAAGTAAATATTAGTTCATTTTGAATGAAATAATTTACCGTTTACATGAGCAGATCAGATGTGGGGAGGTCACAACCATATGGAGGTATGCAACTAAACTCTTCTCACAGCTGTTTTGGGAGTGCACATCTGTCTACACCATCAGAACTGTCCTCATGATTTGCAGTCACAGTCCAGGCCAGAGCCCCTAATCTGTTTATGTTTTGTTGAATTACCCATGAATAGTTTTATTCAGTTGAGTTTCACAATTGAGTGCACTATGTTTGTACCAAGGATATCTTCTAAGGCCATGCTTTCCAAAATCTTAGGCAAGTCTAATCAGCATTTCATTAGCATATCTAGACAAACAGATGAGTGAACCTCAAGCCTGGAAGTTTTCGTTTTAGAGGTACCTTTCCAAGAATAAAGCATCTTGGCTGATACGCCTTTCCACAGGATTCACAAAGCTAAATATGCTTTTTATGATCAGTACTGAAAAACTGTGAAAAGCTGAGTGCTTAAAAATGTACATTCAGCAGAGTGCTACAGACTAGAAGTCTCAGAACAGTTGCTTTAAAAGAAAGCTGGTGACTAAGGGAGAAAAGTGGGAGATGGAAGAAGTGATTTGCCTGAGCTATTACAGTTTTTTTTATTTCATATTTTATTTCAATCTGAAGAAAAGCAGGAGTAGAAATATTGTGTTTGCAAGGAGGGTATCAATGTATCAAAAATTAGTCTGGCAGAGTTGCTTGTTACTGATGTTCATGGCATAGCATCACAGTGTCCCCAGGAGGCCAAGGGAGGTGATTAGTCCCCTCTGTTTAGCACTGGTCATACCCTGTCTGGAGTGCTGGCATAAGTTCTGTGTTCTCTAGTACACAAGAGGCACGGACAAACTGGAGTAAGTTCAGTGAAGGGCCATTAGGATGAGTAAGAGACTGGACCTTTTGTTGTATGAGGAGAGGCTGTCATGTGTAAAGACGTGCTTCTATAACTAGAGTCAAAACCTATTTGTTTGTGGTTTTTTTTTTTCCTTAATTTGTAGGGTGAGATTGTTATTTGGAATATGCCTCCCTATTGCATGTTCTGAACTTCGCTGCTTTAGCTGACTGCTGCCCTAAGATGCTTTTTGCCATGCATAAATGATCAACTGGGAGACTAGGGTAGGAGAATTAGGCAGAATGCATTAGCATTTTAAGAGACCTGCTCCCCTCTAACTACACCAAGGCAGAAATGACCCATGCCACAGGAATTGCTCTTTGATGTCAAACAGGCTGGGGAAGGGCTGTGGTGTCTTGTCAACACATTGTTTTCTAGGGATTTTTCTAGTGAAAAATGTATGGCTTTTCTCTGCACCTGTTCTTGCTACAGCAGGGCAACGTGTGCTAGAAAACTACAGAAGAGCCAGAGCTTGGGGCCAAGTCCTGTCCTGCTCTCATCCACACTGTTAAACTCTTAGCAAAATTTCTGGTGAGGTTTTGGCTCAGGTTACACTCACAGATGACAGCAGCATGATTCCCAGCTCAGTTTATTTAGAATAGATGTACACTTCACAGTACCACAAGGTTCTTCGTGGACTGCAGTATTTCTGAATTTGGCTGGAGCTGGTTGGATCATTCATTTTAAGGCTGGAAGCTTATATTGTAAGCATGTTGGGTTTTTGTTTTGTTTTCTTTTTTCCAAGAAGCAATGCTATAATAGTCATAAATATTTTCTATATCATTTTGTAAACAAATCCACTGAGGGGTGACTGGGTGCAGCTTTTGTTTTTTATTATTTTTTTAGCTGCTATTACTATTAAGTTGGTTAAGTGAATCATGCATCTGAGACCTAAAACAGTTTTGCTCCAGGCTGGTATCTTAACAGTCAAAAAAGAATGCACATCTAGTACTAGTTTGGCCCAAATAATTAATTTGCACTAACACCCATGGTACTTTTCAGACTGATCACTGCTTTTGTGAATAAACTGGAGGCTGTCCAAAAAACTGCCAAAACTTTGTATAGGTGACCTTGGGAGTTAACAGTGGGCAGAAGCCGCCCCACTTAATTGCAAAAACCTTCATGAATCTGCCTTTGATTGTTCAACTCTGCTGTAATTACTGCAGTGCTTTGAGTCTTTTGCTCTTGTAGTAATGTCTGTTTCATTTCATGCCTGCAACGTTAATTTTATGTGACAGAATACTATACCAATGGTGCCCACTGGGATTTTATCTGGACTCTAATTGGCAGTTGATGAGATTTTTTTGAATCCTGAAAAAACTTAATGCCAATTTTATAGTGTGGATTTATAGTGTTTCCTGCAGTTTGACCACAGTTCGATTAATGTTTTTTCTTTAATTTAGATTTAGTATTGTCTTGTACATTCATCTTTTGTACCAGCCAGACATTAATGTAGAGTAAAACTAATGAAGAAAAATGTATAAATATTTTATAGTGCATCTATAATGTACACTATTTTTTTTGCTAAAGAAACAGCACTTCTGAGAATTTCTTGAAATATCACACATATTTTTAGACTGAAAAATTAGTGGAATTAGAATATATATATGTATACACATTTGGCTGATGCTATCTTACATTGCAGAAACAATGCCAAACTTATGTGCCAAAAAATGTACTCAGTGCTCTTTGAAACAAAAAGGAGAATGGTGGAGAAAGGAAATGGATATTCACCATTGATCTTATTCCTGTTTTGTGAATGTACCCTGGAAGTTGTCATGGTGTGACTAACCCTATTGTACCATAGGCTGTAATTCCTGAATGCAAATCTAGAGCTCAGAGAAACTCTGTTTTCAGTTCTCCTGTTGCATTTACTCTGAACCAGAAAAATTATTTTCATTTAATGGCTGTTTTCCAGCAGAACTAATATTGAATAGATGTAACTAAATAGACATTATGTAGATTTGTCAAATATGTCACACATATATATATTCATATAAATTTCTGTTATACTGGTTATGCAAGGATTCTAAACCAAAGTTTCCTGTGTTAAAACTAGTGTATGTCTAGAGAGTTGTTAAGGGTAACATTAGTATGTTAACTAACTGACTGTACTGCAGAAGTCAGAATAGCCACATTTCTTATTTTTGAAAGATAGATGCAGTATTGTTGGTCACAATTAGTCTTGGTCTAGTATCACAACTGTTGGTCTCCGTGATAGATGGAGATGTCCTGGCCACTTGAACAACAGGATTATTGAATAGGATGAGATTAAATGAGAAGAAGTTTTCTGGATTTGGTGTCCTGGAGGCAACTGAGAGTAGGTACCTTCTCTTTAGTTTGATTCTTTCCTCAGGAGCTTCAGATACCTCTTTCATCACAGCAATTCTTTTAACAGTCTTCCCTGAATATGAGCACATTCACAAGGCATGGATTGGAAAATATTGCTTCGTATACAGACCATTTCCTTGAAAGTGTTTGGGTTTTTAATTTATTTTTTTAAAAATAATCATTCATTAGAAGATTTTTAGCAGTCCTGTTCCTTGGTTCCATGCTAAGAGGGTGTTTCTGTGTAAGAGAGAGTGAGATAACCAAACTCCTTAGTTCGAAGAATTATAAGATATTTAAGCTATAGCTATGCAGGAACCAAAGAAATTCCTCCATAGCACCTACAGAATTTAGTTGCTCAAAACTCTGTGGATATAGATAACCTGAATTAATTCAGGCTTCCTTCTGTAGAAGGTTCCCGATGTTTAGTTTTATGTCTGTTTATAGCACTTATTCTAAATCTTTGCTACACTTGTGTTAACAAATACTGTAAGTTTTGCTTATCTTACCAACAGATTGAAACACTGTAAAGAGAAACAAATCTAACCCTCAGGGTATTCCTTCCTACAGCAAGGAGAGCACAGAATCCACAAGTGCATGCTATTGGCCAGGCTGTAGTGATCATGTTTTGAGTCAGTTTTTGTCTGGAGAGAAGTTGAGAGATAGTCGTGGGTTAATTTTTCTGTCTTTTTTTTT
>VZZY01014769.1:0-34693 GCA_013400335.1 Eurystomus gularis
CTAGAGTAGGTCACACAGGAACGCAACTGTTTTACCCAAGTAAAGCCGGGGAGCCCGGAAGCTAACCATGACAAGCCCATTCCCTCTCCCTGTGAAATCTGCTGTGTCAGCTTTCCCAACTGACTGATTTTCGTTTCAATTAATTGGGAATTATCTGACAGATGGAAACAGCACATTCCTTTCAATTCTTCACATCTGTGATTGTGTCTGAGATGGAAGTAATCAAGAGCTGCATGATTCTCAAGGGTCACCTCACGTATTTGTGCCATCTCAGCTCCCAAAGCAGGAAGAGCTTGAAAGGTATAATGAATATCCTTAACTAAGGCACAAGCTAGTCTTTTGTTTATATGTCATATTTCTTTGGTGGTATTTGGTGGTGCCCCTTGAGAATGCTGTAGTCGTTCAGTAGTTGTGCGGGGGTAGGAACACCCAGTAAGCAACTGGAAAAAAATATTAACATTATAAACATGTGAATAAATTTTGATAGTCATGTTGTTCATTTTAACCTCGATTTTAGGTCGTCTACTACTTCTGTTCTCCAAAGGGGATGTGCTTTCTTAATTCTCGTGTAATGAATCCAAGATCCCTTCTCCTTGAGTTTTACCACTGTGTGTGTTACCAGCAGCACTTGAAACGGTCCTTTCCACTTCTCCTCGAGCAGCTCCAAAGTCCCGGACTTGAGGTAAACCCTGTCTGCAGGCTGGAATGGATGTGCTGGAAAATCAAGGCCTAATGATCTATTTGTTGATATACAGATGACAGCTGAACGGCTTTGTTGGCGTGACACAGGAGAGCCGCAGGCCAGTCTGAAGAGGTATCAACTAATACAAGTATTTCAACCCCCTTTCCTGGGTAATTCTGCAAAACCCACCTGCCACAGTTCGCCAGGTGCCTGTCCTTCTAATACCTTAGCAAACTGAATTTTGAGTCTTAGGATTATAACCACTTGCTTACTTGGCACTAATGCTAAGATACCATTGCCTTTTTCTGCTGCCCTCTTGGCGGAAATATCTGCTAGCTTGTTCCCTTTAATTTGAGTGGTCTCTCCTGACTTTACGACGCACTATTGCAACTTCCCAAGCTTCATTAACAGCCTCTAAGAGATCCAATATCTCTTCCTTGTATTTGATGTCACTTCCTTGGGCAGAGAGAAGCCCTTTTTCTTCCCATACAGCCCCATGGGCATTAACAACCCCAAAAGCATACCTTGAGTCTGTCCAAATGTTTACCCATTTATCCTTAACGAAGATGTAAGGCTGAGGCTAAGGCTATCTGCTCTACCTTCTGGGCAGAAGTAGAAGCTGGCAAAGCCTCTGCCTCTGTAACTCGCCCAGGGGTGGTCACAGGATAGCTGGACATTCGTTTACCAGTTTTGACGAAGCTGCTGCCATTGGTATACAACCCCCATTCTGCATGGGGTAGTGGAAAGTCTTTTAAATCAGTCCAGCTGGAATATACTTCCTCAATGGTCTGGAGGCAGTTGTGTGTCAACTCTTCTTTCACCCCCTCAGCCGACAGGAACATAGCCGGATTCGCTGCTGTAGCAGTTTTGAGGATTACATCATCTTGTTCCAGTAGAATCACTTATATTTTAGCATTCGGCTCAGTAATAACCAATGTTCCCCTTTTTGTTCTAGTACAGTGGTCACCACGTGGAGAACCAACACGGTTATTTTCTGACCCAGGGTAAATTTGCAAGCTTCTTGTATTAGCAGAACCATGGCCGCAACAGCTCGCAGACATCCAGGCCATCCTTGACTGACCAGGTCAAGCTGTTTGGAGAAACAGGCCTCTGGTCTTTTAAAACTTCCCAGGCGCTGATCCAAGACTCCCAAAGCAATTGCCTGCCCTTCATGTGTAAACAGTTCAAAAGGCTTTTCCAGGTAGGGCAACCCCAGCACTGGTGCTTTCATCAAAGCTCTTTTCAGCTGCAAATAGGAGTTCCGGGTATCAGGGGTCCACTGCAAAGAACTCAGAGAGTCTTTTGGCATCACATATAGAAGTCTGCCAAGAGTCCATAATTGTTCACGAGTCTCTGCAGGGAGCAAGATGTCATCTACATACTATAGCATAATTCCAGTTTTATTCTCCTGTCTCCTAATTTGTAGTTCTTTTGCCAGCTGGTTGCCAAAAACAGTTGACTATTTTCAAATCCTTGTGGTAGCACAGTCCAGGTATATTGGGTCTTCCACCTGGTCTCAGGATTCTCCCACTCAAAAGCAAATAACCCCTGACTCTCTGGATTAAGTGAGATGCAGAAAAAGCATCTTTCAAATCTAACACTGTGAACCATTCCTGCTCCTCAGTGAGTGCAGTTAGTAGGGTGTAAGGGTTAGCCACCACTTGGTGAATGTCTTGAGCAATTTGATTAATTGCTCTTAAATCCTGGACTAATCTAATCCTAAAGAGGATTTTCTATCTGCCTTCTTAACAGACAGTATGGGAGTGTTGTATTTGGATTCACATTCCCTTATTAACCCATGCCAGTGCCCTTCCTGCATGCAATATAAACACCGATTTGCTCTCACCGACCTTACCATCTGCCTTTCTCGACCTATTCCCCTACCACAAGCAGCATCCGGATTCCTTCGCTGCCCCCGCCCTACTACATTCCCTCTAAAGCCGCTATCACTCTCGCACTGCCTCTCTCCTTTTCTTGATCACGATTCTGATGAACCCTCCAAGCCACCTCCAGCTGCTTTTGCAAGTCCCTAGCCTGTTCTGCTTCCAACTTCTGTAACTTTCATCTAACATCACTTGCAGCCTGTCCCATAAATAAATTTGGTAACAGTATCTTTCCATCCCCAGTCTGGGGATCTAACGTGATATACTTTCGGCCTGCCCCTTTCCATTTACTCAGGAACTCGGTGGGGGACTCTCTTCTATCTCGTTTTATTTCATACAATTTACTGCTTTCGGGAATGCATTCCTGATGCAAAAAGGATCAGTTGTTGATAATCTCCTAACAAGCTTCGACGGGTGGGGACCCCATCGGGATTTCCTAGAGGCACCAGAGGATCCACTGTTCCCTGCTTCGTCCCTGCTCTTATATACCTTTCTGCTTCCTCTCTTGCCGCTTTTTTGAAAAAGTTAGGACAGTTTGAAAAGTCAGAGAAACAATTCTGGTTGAGAATGTGCTCCACTAAGCAAGGCAGGCAAACTAGGCCTCTGAAGTTTAACTGCATTTAAAAGTTTAAGTGAGCTGTCAATATTAACGAGATTTAGTATTCATACTGTAATTAATATCTAGGGAGAAAATATCATTGCTGCAAGATGGTTTTAGAATATCTTTATCTGAAGTGTCAGATACTGCATTTTTGGAAAATAGGTTTTTGTTGATTAGTTAAATCTCAAATACATTCCAGTCCCAAACACACACACAGACACGCACACTTTTCCATCAGCAGAAAAAGACTCAGTGGTTTGGAAACAAAGGAGCTTCTTTATCTTTCACCTCGATTTTTTAGTTCTCTATAACCATCCTCATTAACTGTTCTTTTGACAGAACCCAGTTCATCTGCAATTCTTTTACTATGTGAAAAATGAAACTTAGTCAAAGCCATGTATGACTTCTGTATAAGGACTTTATAAAAGTGTCTTAATTTTGGATTCAACCGTCTCTTACGATGCTTGCGGGCTCTGGACTTGAATCTTCCATTAAAGAATGCTTCCAGTCAAAATAAAATAAAGAAATTTTACCAAAGGCTGTTGGGATCAAGAAGTGCAAAACAAAGCAGCGGAAGTACAAGTCTTGAGGACTTTCCCTACTCATTTTGACACAGGAATTAATAAGCTTATGAAGAATCTATGTTTGCGTGACTGGAATTTCAGTGAGTTCAAGTAAAATATCTAGGTTTAAGTGTCTTCAGAGGCAGTGTTTTTAAAAACAAAGCCACAAACAAATAACCCTCTTCTTGTATTGAAAAATACTCTAAGAACACAAAATTATTTACACATTTCTCAGTATCAGTTATCTTTTATGTGTCTAGAAGACCAGGAAATCTCAAAAATATCAGCTATCTATATGCATGGCAGAAGACAAGCAAAAATATCAATTCACATTGGGAACGTGCATACATCTTTTTCCTTTCTTCACTTTCTTTTAAGAGAGCCAAGGAGAGATGACAATTACAGCCTTCCAATAGTCTTCCATCCAACGGTTGTCTTTGTCCACACTATAAAGAGATGTGAGAGATGCTAATGACCTAGATGGTTCATTATCAGGACTGCTAACAAGGCCTGTACTTCTTCTCATTAATCCAAAATTTTTTAAAAAGTCAATCGGCATGTCTAAACACAACCTGCTCAGTTCCTGAGGCACCTCCTGAGGGACACACACTTCCTTCAGTTGGGCACAGTGTAAGATTTTGAGCCCTCAAATTCCAAAGATACATATGAATGCCCTTTTGATCCTTTGCTACCTCTAACAATTGCACTCTGAAGGTCCCAGATACTCGGAAGATCTTCCACATCTTTCAGCTGCCAGCTGTGCAACAAGGAAAAGAGACTCTAATGGCTACTTTCGTATGTGACAGTGAGCTGGGGAGAGAACACTGCTTCCTTAACACTGTAAGAAATCCTTTTGAACATTTACACTGAGAAACCAAGTAGCTCTGACTAAAAAAGTCTGATCTTTAAATCTTACAGGCTAATACCCCTGGCTGATTTTTTTTTTAAAGCTTCCTGTACTTAGTTTTCTAGCCCTCAACTCAAACAGTGTTTAGAATGTTCTTTTCACAAAGGTTATCCCAAATCCATTTCCATGCCCCTACTAACTAGGAATATTAAGGTCAAATTCTCTCTCTGCTAGAATGTAAGGGAAAGCCACATTAATTCTACCATGTTTTTACTAGATATCTACACAATTCTGGACTCCCTCCAACAGGAGAGGCTAAGAGGGAACACTGGTACCACCGTAATCACAAAGCTTTTCATTGTGAGACCTCATCACACTGTTTCTCTTGAGAAAGGAGAGACCTAGCTAAAGAGCTTAGTGCTCCTCAGCGTTGTTCCTTAAAATCCTGATTTATAGTCTCACTGTTAGACTAGCTCTAGTCATATCTTGTCCATCAACGTCACTGTTTGATTGTCTGCTCTGGAGCACTTCTGACTGTATAAAATATTTTATTCAATTGCTGTGCTTGCTCTGTACATCATTTTTAAAGTCTAAAACCGCCACTTCACCGCCTCTACAAAACCCACTTCTTGAACACATTAAAGTTCTGTCTTAGTAAATGCCACTTCCTAAAGCAACGGCATAAATTTCTATTTCATTTACTAACCACTCGGTAAGATCAGTCCAGCACACAGGTACTGCTACACGCACATGAAGAATTCAGTTAAGCCGAACACCTCTCCCTGGGATGGGATTGTTGCACGGAGTGTGTTCCACAGTGTTGGTATCCATCCTGAGGGCATAAAGTTCTTGAGAGAATAAAAGAAAGTTATTTTCCAAGGAAAGCTTTAGAAGTACAGCTTCCAAGACCTAATGTTCTGTTGAAATAGATACAATGGTAGGAACTCCCTGTGGTGGTTACTTTCTTTACTCTTTTTACTACATTCTTTTCAACATCTTCCTATAGAATTCATTTTTGCCTGACACACTGGAGCAAAATTCATGGTTTGGGAGTTCCAGGCTGGGAGGAAGGTTATCAAATTGTCATTGATCAGTTTACTTGCTAATCTACCTTTCCACTCCAATTTTTTTTGTGCTCAGCAGCAGGGAAAGAATGGAGTCAGAGGAGCAACATGGAGATAGGGGCACCAACCCCATCGGTGAGTGGCAAAGGGAAACATTCGCTTCAGCAGCAGAACAAATAGAGGTCACGAAAGAAGAGCAAAACACAGGCACAACAGCAAGACAATCCCTTAGAACTCAAGCAGGAAAAAATTGCAGCGAAAAAAGGGAGAAGCTCAAGGGCAATGAGGTGAAACTCAGAGAAAGTTGAACAAACAGAGATGGATATCACAGAGGAAGAATCAAGGGAGCTGGTAAGAGACACACATTTTATAATCCATCCGCCTGTGCTGTAAAGATTTGACTTAAACTCAAGAGACTATGTCTGTGTTTCTATAGATGATCCATCTCAGGTACCATAAAGGCCACACTGAACACATGAACCTGACAATCACCTATGCCACAGTAAATAAACATTCAGGGACAGACTGAGATTATGTCAACTAAATACAAGCACTAGCCTAAGAGCATTTCAAATTTGTTCCAAAATTGTGAAGACTAGCTTTTTTATATCAGTCTGCCTGCTCTGCTCTAATTCTGTGCCCATTTATCTGTCCTTCAACACCCAGCACAGAAGCGATAAGCCATCAGGAAACCTCATCATACGTTCTAGCTAACTGAACAGAAATTGTATCATGCATTCATAAAGAATCTGGATGAAATCTGTACTGCCTGGGGATCCGAGAGCGCACAGTCTGTACATTAAGGAGTTCTGGCCCAAGTTCGGGGCTACAGAATGGCAGTTCTATTCATTGTGTTGGTTTTTTCAGCTTTTGTTAGAGCAAACAAAGCAGTGACTATGACACTACGCAAAAGATGTGCCCGCACTGAGTCATTTTCCTATAGGCCAGATATACATGAATGTGTAGCAAGGTTATAACATAAACAATATAAATAATAAACAGTATAAAAGTTGGTTTATGTATGTATTTATATATGTCAGTATATAAAAATTTCCTTACTAATCTTGATAAACCTCATACAAGGAACTTAACTTTTATGCAGACAGTTCCACCTTTCAGAAACATTTCTGAAACCCGAGGTTTCCTTCTTGTGAGAACCTAGATCACCAATTGTGCCACGAGAGTTAAGGGGAAAAAAAAATAAATCTAATGCTAGTTCATTCTTAAGTTTAATATAGATGTACTTTCCAAACCAGAACACATGTTCTGTCTGCGGTGCTTAATACTGAAATTAAAGGGGGGAGAGGAAAATAAAATCTATAGTATTATACAAAAATTACGCATATCTAAAGTAATAAGAATTAAAATTACTATTAACAAGGTGGTTCCGAGCTGCAGCTTTTTTCCAAATTTTCATTACTGATAGGAGCAAAGACTTCCTTACAGCATTCGTTATTATTTATATAAAAAACTAGGTATGGCCAAGCAGCAATATTTGTTTTGAGTGACAAATGTCACAGTGTAATTAGTAAAAAAAATGCCTGTCAGAGAGAGAAATTTTCCTTAAATTTTTCAAAATACAAATCAAAGGCTGGTGAATTTTTTTGCTGTTCAGAACTCATACAGAATACAAGACCACGTAGTAAAAGAGCCACAGTTACTATGCACAAAGTCAAGTCTCAAATCTATCTACAAATTATTCAAATGACTTGATAAGGGAACAAATTAATGATTAATGGTGCAAACTATGACACCCTGAAGACTGCAGCTGTTAAACTTGAAAAAAATTTGGAGTAAATCCAATGGGTTACATTTGCCTGTGCTAGTATGAAAATTTGTGTGGAGCCTTTCAGGTTCCTAAAACAGTGCTGAAGTAGCGCTTGCCTCATCTCCTTTGTTAAGCCTTATATAGACAAGATTACAGGGACATGACTTCAGCTGACACCCATACTCAACATATAACGAAGCTGTGGATGCTCCATCACCAGAGGTGTTCAGGGTCAGCTTGGATGGGGCCCTGAGCAGCAGGAGGTGTCCCTGCCCATGGCAGGGGGGTTGGAACTAGATGATCTCTGAGGTCCCTTCCAACCCAAACCACTCTATGATTCTATGATATACCAAGGTCTAGTATTTACTAGGTTCAAAAAAACCTGAGTTCAACATAACTTGGTGTACTGGGCGCATCTACTCCGCAGTATCTCACCACAGAACTGAGACAGCAAGACAGTGCAAACTTAAAGCTCATTTTACTAATGGCATGCTAGCCTTTGCTGTTTGATAATTAATCACACAGTGTTTGGTTCGACAAGGATATAATTAAAAATTTCAAATGCAAGCATTATAAATTACTGATACTTAAGAGTTACAAATCTCTGCAGGGTTTTCTAATAAAATGAATTGAATTGACACCATTTCTAAAGGAGTTGACTTTTTTCACCTTCACTCAGTATCTGATTAAGCTCTGACTGTCTTTTGGAAACACCTGAAACAGCATCCTAGAAAACATTACTTTAGCAATGTCCAGTGTCACAAAGCAAGCAAGCAAAAAAATCCATAAACATTTGATATACACGCAACCTGACTATTAATGAAGACTTAGTACATTTACATCAAACATGGAAATAATTACTTTGGGCTTCATGGATACATGAATATTTCTATTATGCTACTTGATCATCCCTAAAATTGCAACTTTGTTAAGAGGTCCCCATCACAGTAACATGGAGCAGTCTGATTAGAAGAGCTACATTCAGTTTCTGTCACAAAACAGACAATGGAAGCATGGTAAAACAGACTTAAGACTCAGTATTAAGAGAAGATGAAGTACATAGAAATTAGAACAATAATAAAATGGAATGGTATCTACCTCCTCAAATAAAAAAGACATGGATTTCCAAGAGCTGAATATAATACAAATACTTTGTTTTGAAATGTTTGTTTAAATGGGAATATGGTTCCCCCTTTTTGCATGTCATAAACCCAGGATGAATTCCACCAATCTGACATTTCATTTTTTCTGAATGGGGATTAACTGAATTCTTAACCTTAAATCTTCACATCTGCATGCATTAATACAACTATCTCCCTATTTTAAAAGCTTGTTATGGGCAAAATTTAGAACTGCTCACCCTCAAATCTTCACAGACACAGAATAATAGCCCTCAAGTAATCCAAAATAGAAGATGAAGCTTATTAGAAATTAAGCACCTGATAATGCCAACTCTTTAACTGCTGCTTCTCAGCATTTTTTTGAGTCACAATTTTTGAATACTGCCTTGCAAAATATTTTGGTTTTCATAAGTGAGTAGAAAACCGCCTTACAGCTACCTCCTTCTACATGTTAACTTGATCTTGGTCTTGTAAGACAGTGGGCTTTCTAATGCAAGAAGTGAACACTGTCCAGCTGCTCTACATTGGAACAACTCTTCCAAACTAGAATGAATTGTTTTGCAGTTCAGTATGCAGTGGATGAAAGAGTCTTACACGCCTGCGATCAAGCAACCCTCTTGATCTTCACAGACATGACAGACCCGCTTTTTTTTTTTTGCTATCTAAGAGGTGGTATTAAGTCACAAAAATTGACTGTAAATACTAGAATTATTTACTTCCAGAAAGGTTTTTTTCACTCTGAGTCTTTTATGTCACTAACTTTGGAGTTCTACAAAGATTTACAACAGATTCATACCATGACTGGTGTGACCCTTCTAATCAAAATGAAAGCAGAAAATGTTCAAGAGAAATAAGGTTAAGGCAGGACGAGGTGAACAGAGAAACTGCTTTGTTTTGGACATTTTGGGAATGTACTTCTGAAATAACTCAAGAGAAGCAAATTTGGTACCTATTAACTGAGAGTTATGAGACTGGGAACAGCTTCAAGTCATGAAGTCTGACTTTTAAGACAGGCAGAAGAGTGCAATCTTGACCTTCCAGATCTTAGCTCATCTCAGAGGACCTCATCTGTCTGCAGCTCACCCAAATCTACAGCTATTTTTTTTTTAAATGGCTTAGAACTCCTCCCCATTATCTTTGCAACAGAACATGCATATTTGTCTTGAGATGTAATACAGTGTTCTAGACTTGAAACTGCAGATTGTATGTCTGACAAGGTTATAATAATACATTTCTGAGGATGCTGAAGGCTTTCACAGAAAACACTTTTTTCTTAGCCTGAAATGAAAGAAATGGGGGGGAAAAGGAACAAGTGTAGGATAGGAAAAAAGACACACACAAAAAACCCTCATTAAACTACCACTAGCCACTGCCTCCGTGTGAGCAGGTGCTTGCTGAGTCAGAGAACTGAGCTCACTTAACTCAGAAGAGCCAGACTGAAACTTAACCACTAGACAAGTAGTAAATTAAATGCAGTCTTCAAAGCATAAGCCTCAGGAGAACTCAAAACATTGATTTTCGAAGAACTTGGTTTTCTTCTTCTCTTTGAGAAACTGTTTTGTTATTCAGAAGCTATAACCTCGTGAGTCACAGACTTAAAAAATCTGAATCAAATATATCTCACAAGTACGGTCTAATTACTTGGAGATTATTTTGATACAAAGTATTAAAATCATATCGCAATTTGTCAAAATATGTCAACATAAATGACTATAAAGCAGTCAAAAGTGGAACTATCATTCAGTACAACCACCGTGAGGTGATCTATTAGAGAAATGTTTGCAGATTGCTCTGAATTTGAGATTAATTCATCCCCAACACTACAGCAGTTACAAGAAAGTCAGGAAGTGTGCACATACGTATGTGTGTATACAGACAGCAGAAGTAGCAAGTGACACTCAAAAACACCCCCACCATTTATTTTCTGTCCTACAACAGACAAATGCAGAACACACTAGTTTTGATCAAGACGGCAAAAGAGAATGCTAAGCAGAATTCGGGCTGTGATTTAAAGAGAAACTGGAAAAGCGTTCCAGCCATTATTCATTTCTTACATTGCACACAAAATATTTACACTAAAGGAAATATTGGACCCAAGGGTCTGTACTATATATTAGAACATGAAGGGAAGGATATATAAGGATGTGAAAGAAGTCTTCAGCTAAGCAACCAAGCCATCCTGAAGCCTTTCAGAACACTTTCTCCTATATGATTGAAGTAATAGCAACTAAAGGTTGTTCCAAGACATAAATCCTGCCATGTGGTTGATAGGAATCTCTCTCTCCGAATGAACCCGAGCATAATGTTCATTCTAAGTCTGATCTTTTAACTGTTCACTGTTCCTCTGGTGCGCCTTCTTTCCTCTCGCCTCTTCTGCAAAAAAAACCCAGACAAACAACTTTGAACTACTAAAATTTGAACTACAGTAAGAGGCTGGAAATTCTCATGAGATAAATCATCTTTTAATAAATAAAGAAACCTAGAAAATGGATATCCTTTACACGGAAGCTGTCCAGCTTTATACAAAGCACCGAGACTCCAAAGCTACGAAGCTGACTAGATAGAAAATACAGCAGCGCATCTAATTATTGGCATTGGAAAGACAAGCAAAGACCCATTCTGATTTTTGAATACTAAGATGCCATTCTACAAGTAAGACTCCAAGCCAAAATTCAAAGCAGAAGTCACAGGCTTGTAAACTTAAATATTTCATAGTTCCTACGCATAGAAATAATCAAAATGTGAAAGACATTCAATCAGAGCCAACTGTGCTTGGAGGTGGCATCATCAGTTCTTGTATGTTGCTTCCAAAATACCATTTCCTGCAACAGAGAATTTTTTTTATCTTTGACACCGTTAAAAGCAGTGCAATACCAACAGTCATTTTAATTAATCTGTTGCTAGAAGAAGCGATTCCATCATTCAATTGTTCACTCATAACCCAGAGACACCTCCTGTCCTGTATCAGCTCAAGCATTCACACATGGTGAACTGAAACAGCAAGTGACCTCAGTTTAAGAACAGTAACAAGAAATTAATTTGATCAAACAATTTGTGCTGGCAGATGGGAAGAAAGGTAGGAAGGTCTAGCAGCCTCTTCACTGTAGTTAGAACAAAAGCCATTTAGTTATATCACAAAGCCTTTCCTGGTTTGGCTTTTCCTCCACAGTCTCTCTAGTTTCTATCGCTACGGAGCTACTCTACGCTTTAGCCAAAGCCAGATCTCAAAACCATCTCAACAGGTTTCCCTTATTCAGGCAGCACAATACACGGTAGAAGTACACAAGACTGGAGTACTGTTGGGCATTGTGCCAAGCAGCATCTACACTCCACAGCTACATAACTTTCCTACGTGTCCTCTACACAAAAGAGATTATTACCCAACGCAAGGGATTCTGTCCTTCAAACCAGACCACACCTGTCAACAACTCTGCTCTGGGACTCCTGACATCCAGTCAGCAGAGCAGCTGACCTGTATGGAGAGCAAACAGAAACTGTGCCCATCAACTTAAATAGAAAAAGCATTTTACCATATCAACAAGCCCAATACAATTTAAGTTACAGGGAAGCCCACCACTAACATGTTTAACAGCAACTATGAAACCAGCTGGCATTCATTAGGGAATAGATGGAACAACAGAAAGAAGATGTTGCCAGGGCCTCCACCCAAAAGGGCCCATGGCAGAAGCTGAGCAACACGCCGGACAACAAAGCCACATGAATTGTTCCACCACTAACAAAACATAAGCAGTCCATTACATCACCAGAAATAATCATTTCCAGAAGGTTCTTCTCTCCACATTATAGTAACACACATGAAGTCTTGGGATATTAGAAGAAAAAAAAAAGGTTTGTCTCACAGACCAAGCCACACAACTTGTTGATACCTACAAGGATAGTGAAGCCTTAAAGGTAATTATACAAGTTGATTGTCTGCTTCAAGAAGATGCTATTAATGGTCTGTCACAGAAATTGAGGCAAAAACGTATCTGGGACCAGAAAATATTCAGACAGAAACAAAGCAAGCAATTGCTCATGTGTTATGTGGAAAGGTTTGATCAAACCCAGGACCATTTCTTTCATCAAACACTTTTAGTCTGCTCTGCCAGTTTTAAAAGAAACAACCAAAAAAACAACAAAAAGCAACCCCAAAACATTAGTGATTTTCCTATGGTTTTAGCAGCATGTAAAAATTTATAGACAAGTACATCATTCGAGTAATCTTTTTCCATACTAGTTCAAAACACAGAGGCTGCAGTGAAATCCTCCCAGTTGCACATGCTTTAACTCGACTTTGCAAAATGACATGTCTTTGTGCGTTCAATATTCTGCACTGTAATTATTAGCCTACAAACTGCTTCTAGCTCCATGTGGTAACATGGAACACTCCATCATCCTGGCATCCCACAGGAAAAAATTGCAGCAATAGACTCTTCTCCAGCTGATTCTCCAAAAGCTGCCATAATATCTTGTGTTACGAGCACCAGAGTAATTTAGTAGATTTGGCAGATGTTCAGAGAAGTGCCTGGGTTCTTAATACGTCTGATGTTGAATCCCAGAATGGAAAAAAAAAATAAATAAAAATTAAAACAAAAGAGGGGCGGAAAAAAGACAGAATCCCCCTAAAGACAGCAAGGCAAATAACAAATAAGGAGGATGGAAAGACAGAGATCCCTCTCCTCTTCTACCTACATATTTTCTTAACAGCATCACTGATTGTTTCATTTTATTTTTAAAAAAAAATTATTACTAAAACATAATGAGCAAACTTTTCAAGCAGTTGGCAAAGCACCCTAAGCCTTATGCACGGGTCTAGATTAGGGAGTCATGAAAGATTATGCAGGAAATGCAGCAAGAATTGAGAGACAACACATCCAAAGATGATCAATATTTCCCTGTGGTGTTAGAAAAGGTTTTCCCTACCTGAATCTTGATTGCAACAAAAATTTTAAAAAGCATTATTACTTTATTAAAGCATTAGTTTCTAAACAACCGAGTCACTGTTCAATTCCAAATTGCAGTAAAGACTAAGGAGACCTGAAGAAGAACTAATCATTTTTTCCTCAAAACTTTTCAATAGAATTTAAAAGAAATACTGCTGGTCAAAGAAACATACATCCCAAAATAAAATTACCTACTTACAGAGAAGAACACTCTAGGCTTCCATTATGATCTTGTTTTCTCTGGAAAATTAGATTTCTCATAATATGCATGTTTCAGAAACTTCAAGAATGTCAAATAGTTTAAAAAAAGATTACATAAATTCACTAAAATAGGTACATCACCTTCCACAGAAATAACCATCTTCAGAGAAAAGCACTATATCATTACCTGCCCCCACATTCTCCATCTCCTGTGCTATACTTAACTTTTCACAAAACTCATGGAAATAAGATTTATTCTTATGACAAAATTCAACAAATTATTAACACCGACAGCCAGCAAAAATTGTTTCGCGTCCTACCAGTGGAGACTTTTACAGTAAGATGGATCACTGCAGCTACAAATGGTAAAATGTGGAAGAATTGCTGTTTTGTGTGAAGCAAAGTAGCACACTAAAAAATTTTTCCAGGGAACAATAAACTATCAAGGAAGGTTAAAGAAGGTTAGCACTTAATATACAAGGTATACTGATGTCATCACCTAAAAATCTGCCTCAGCTGATGTAGAAGACCCCCCAAGTGATCCTGGTCTTTCCTTTAAGGGTAACTCAAACCATAACAAATGTAGAACTACATTGAAACTACAGGTTTTTGCAGCTGTACAGCTTTCTTCTCTGTTCCTCGTAACTACTAAGGGACATCAACACTGTCACACAGGCAGGGACCTCACTGTGATTGATACTCCTCAGTGTAGCATCTGTGACCAACACTACTCAGTGTAGCAATACATTTGTGACCAGTACTCCTCAGTGGGACGTTATTTGGAGCTATACATTCAACAGCCCATGCCCCGAAATCACCGTGCACTAAGTATCACACCATAGTTGGGTCAGAAGGACACGGGTGTAACATCCCTAACGAGGAATGAAGCTGACTTTTTTTTTTGGAGAGAAATTAGAAGGCAAAAGATCCTCCTTATAACCAGCTTTGCAGAGCTTTGCCATCAAGCTCGTACCACCACAGAATTGCACCAGCAGATCCAGGTTCCTCAGCTACTCACGTTCACCACAGTGAGTGTCTCTGCACGGTGGTTCACTCCACACAGACACTCATGAAGCCACTTAGGACAGATTTACTGTAGTTCTGCTTCTTCCACAACAAAGGTGGGGGGGAAAAAAAAACCAGTTTCTTGACATCTATTTGAAAACACAATTATCTTCTGCCATTGTACTTGAGCTTCCACAAAAATATCCTTGGAAACCAGCACTGACAGGCAGCAGTTTTACAGTTTCTAGTAGTCAGTAATACTCTGTCTTGCACTGTCAATAGAAAAATGCTTTTACATGGTTTTTAATTTTCTCAAAGCTTTAGGTGTAGGTTTAAAGTGCATTTTTAAACTTTATAGTTGTGGCAAACATTGATCACGTACTCAAAAGAGAAAGCGCTAAAACTGGTCTCAGGTAAGGGGTACACAGCCAAAAACAAACTTCAAGCTGAGAGAATATATATATGTGGAGGAAAGATTATATAGATTATATATAAATATATATGTGCATATATATAAATATATACACATGTAAATGGAAGCTGAGATAGCTGCTGTAGACAAGGGAGCCTGGCAGCTGCAGGGGTGGGGATGCAGAGGCTGCAGCGAGCGAGGAGGGAAGGAAGGGCTTCAACTGCTGCTTCAGGAAGCAAGTCCAGGGCAATTCCTGTTCTCACAGAGCCTCCACAACTGTGGAATCATCACTACGTGATGTCAGCCAGCGTCAGAACGTTCTCAGCTTTGTACCACTAAAGGGGTATGTATCAATGGATGAGTTACTGTAATCCCTTCTTTCTGTATCGATGTCCTTTCTCTGCCAGAAAAGACGATGCTAACATGTTAAGACATTCTGGTCTTCTAAAGCTGCAGGGACAGAGCTTTAATATACAGGCCAAAAATAAAAATAAAACCAGGAATATTCAGAAGCATAGAGCAAAGTGAAGTGAATAATGAGGTTTACAGCTATAAACAAAACCAGGCACTGTGGAATCCCCTATAGAATATTTCAAGATATTTTGAATTAAGTCTTTTGGATTTACAGATGTCTACTTATATTTAGCTATCTCAGTCATTTAGAAGTAGATAATGACAAATTCCAGATGTTTCCATAGATGACATACAGAATATTTGATCTCTGATCATTTAAAAGCTTTAGCATTTATAGAGAGCACAAAGTCCGTAACAGAACAATAAGACTTGTCTAGAAGAGATTACTAAGAAAATTCTAAGTCCTTCAACAGTGTGGCTCAAAAAGGGTGAGCACTCATTTACATACATAAAGCCTAGGAAAATTTAGTAAGAGTATTTAAAACATGTACTTTCTGTCCATCTGCTAAAATAAAATGCTGGTTTTCCATATTTTATTATTTTATTGCCAGTATTATTTTAAGCTGTTCCGCAGCAATTGTTTTTTCATTAAATAAGAAAATTGATAACCTTTTCAAAGCTCAGAAACCCAAAACTTTCTCATATAATGTTACAAAACAGAAAAGTGTAAAGAAAGGCATTATAAATATTGCAGATTTTAGAAGTGGATTTCAGGAGATGCAGAAATGCTCTTATAAATCTAAAAGCCAGCTATAGATTCTAAAGCTTTAAAGAACAAAACAGAACAAATAAAAACCCAGCGCAGAGCACAAAGCAAACCAAAACCAAATCAAAACCAATTCTTCTCCTATACTAGTAGAGAAATTAGTAACTGACCTCAAGATTAATTCAGGCTTTAAGAGCACTTAACAGTTTTTCTGTTCAAAAAGCACTGACATAAATGCTTATTTTCACTGATGATCAACGTCCATCAACAACGTGGTTTCAGTATATAGACCAACTTCTTCACTTCTCAGCAATTCATATAATTTTTGTCTCACAGCCACGGCTTATATTCATTAGCGAAAATGGCTGGTTAATATAACTGACTGGTCAATGAGGTATCAGTTTTAACACTTGGGCACTGAATTTCCTTTTTAGATTCTTTTTGTGTGCAGGTTTTCAGAAGTATTGAGCAGTAAGGAATGGTGGGATCCCTGACAAATGACACATTTTAGGATGTGCTTTTACTAAGAAACCAAACTGCATGCCTGAAAGGAAGAGAGAATTCTCTTCAGGCTGAAACCTTCCTATTTTATCTTCATTCCTTTTCTCAAAAGTATTTTACCTTCTCTTGCTGCACCCTGCAGAAAATTAATCCATAAATCCTGAATTTATTGGATATATGTAGAAGGGTATGTGGAATTGCAAATGTGTTTCTATGAGCAACACAGATTTTAGAATGAAGCTGTCAAAGCAAAATAGGAAGAGTAGCAAGCTCTCTTCCACATCTGGAGACATGGTTCTGTAACCTCCTGGGGTCAGAGAAGTCAGTGGGACTCATCTATTCACAAACAAACACCCAGTACCTCAGCTCTGGGAGCTTTTTCATACTCTGACCTTAACAGTCAGTTTTATGTGACCAAAACACTCAAACACTGAGGGGTACTTCAAAAGTACCCTCGTGAGCCCTTCCGAGGCCTCTGTGCAAACTAGAGTTCCCCCCTCCTTCCTTATTGTTTCATCTTTTTATTGCAAGAAAGCAGAAAACAATATAATCAAATTCCAAAGTAATTCAGCACAGCAGATTTATTTGTCTAGCTTTTGAACTTCCTCAATATTTATGCTACTAAAAATTTTTAATTAGAGTGGAAAAGGAATGTGGATCAAAGATACATAAACATAGATAAAACCAAACATTAAAACTAGAAATGGAGACATCTATCCATTCACATCATTAAAAAAGTAATCAACTTATGCTGTTCTACAAATTTTGCTTCCCTTTTAATTTTTGATGCAAACCAGTTTCCTTTTGAAAATACTGAGCAAAAGTCTGTTTAAACTATGAAATGACTCTGCACCTCCACCTTACTCCCCAGATTTAAGATATCGTCATCATGAAATAGAGTATGTGGCTTTCAAAGCAACCTGGGACTTCCAAAATTTATCCAAAACTGAACAGTCACTCAGTTAAAGCTTTTATTTCCCACAGAAGAAATGTTTGAGTAGGTCAGTGTCTGAATCACCAGAGGATTAAAGTATGACTGTACACATACCGGGAGGATTAAAAATCACACAAGTACACCACTCTAGGAAAGACATTTAAAGAGAAATAAAGTGCAATTCCTGAAAGATTACTATAACAAAACTTCTTTCAACCGTATCATCTGAACTTTGACTTTTAACTAAAATGCTTTGCTAATGGAAAACATTCCAGAAATCTTAATAATGAAAACTCTTAAGGCAACAGCCGATCAATCCTTTTTGACAAACAGAAACACACGTCTTCTCTGAAACAGGTACAACTTCAACACATTAAACAGTGTTCCTTGATTGCAAAAAAAATGAAGGCAAATTGGAGTGGCAGAGAGTAGACTACTAACTGCTTCATAGTAAAGCATCAGGAAGGCAACGTCAGGCACACAGAGCAATATATCGTGTGTTAAATGGACTTCTGTAACACAACCAGTGAGATGGAATACACAAAACAGCTATGAACGACTGTGGTGACAATACATAAATTTAAATTTAAAAAAAAAAAAAAAAATCTAATCTCACACCCTTCCCCAAGACAGGAATTCCCTTCCAAAATATGACCTTGGGCATAAAGAGCAGGACTCTGCTCACAGCTCCTTAAGTACCATAAGCAAATCTCTATTAACTAATTAGAAGTACAGACATACTCTGAATTGTATGTTTTGCTTGTTTAAAAAAAAAAACAGCACTACTGCTTGTAAGATTAGCTAAAAGTAGCATGACCTGGCAACACGACAGCAGGAGCACAGGAGTCTGGATTCCAGCATTCCTGAGCAGCTCAGTTTTCTCAGAATAGGCGAAAATTGCTACTGACATACAGTCTTTAATCTGGAAAGCCTTTATTTAAGTAGAGATTAGTAACGCACCACAGTAAGGAAAAGATAACTTGTTGTCTAGGTCAGTGTTTCAGTGCTAAGCAATCAGAATTTGAGCACAGGCATAGAGCTAAATCTAAATTCACATTTGACAATCAATCTAAAGTAATAAATCAGCAGGGAAGCATCTTTAGAATCATAAATATACAAAAAAAGCCTCCTAAAAATGATCCAACATCAGAAGAAATCTGCAGGAATGCTGATTAGAGGAGAAGGATGTGTAAGCATGGTACAAGATGTGATTAATTTCACAGTAGTTAACACCATATCCAAGTTCATGCATCATAGAGATCATCAGCAAATAAACAGTTGTTGCTGCAATCACACATGTATTGAAAAACAAAACCACAAAAAAAAAACACCCCACAAAAACATAAAAAAGTATTGAGTACTTTTGACCGAAACTTAGATTGCCTTTGTACCACAAGTCTGAGTCTGATTCTCTGCTTTTTCTCCAAATGATCACACCTCTAAAGTGGCTTTAAATTGCTATCATACAAAGGACATTTTATAAGATTAGAAGTAATCCTGTCGCCCTGTAGTTTAATTACAACACTAAACAGGAAAATAGAATCTAAAATAGCTATGTAAGACACTTCTGTTAGCAAAGTTCTTGGATATTCTCTTCATAGTACATAGAAAGACAAAATAAAGAGAAGTTCTGCCTATTACTCAGAGGTTGGGCTTTATAGGACAGCCCTGCTTCCCATTACATCCTGGGTACCTTCTAGGGTGAAACAGCTCCTCAGTTACTTTGTGGAAGGTAAGTATGAGTAGAGGCTTGAGGAAGAGTTTCTGGATTGTCTGAAAATAAATAGGAGCCTGACCCGCCTTTGCTCAGCAAAGATTTATCTACATCTTGCACTTGAAGAACCTTCAGCTACTCACGACTAAGAAACAAGCAGCTATGATGCAAGATTTATACAGCAATAACGACAGGATTTGTTAGCGTGATTCTGATTATTCTGTAATGAAAGCCTAATGGAACTAATAAAGCTTTATCACAACCTGCAGGAATCTTACCAGAAGCCAGACAGTATTTGAATTTGGTAGTGGGAGGTCTTCAGAAAGTCAAGAGAGGAGCAGGTGCTAAATAAAGACTTGCTAACATACGGGCAAGGATATGTATTGACGGGCTGCATTGGCAGTTAAGCAGAAAACAGCATTTATCTCAGTGTCTTTAGGTTCAGGGTATCTTGAGTTGCTAGAAATAACTCCTATACGTACATTTCCAAAGGACATTAAGACGTTATGATTAATTGGACACAACTCTTCTGCATTGTTGCCTTCGGAGAATATTTTTCTTCTCAAGAGTTCGACATTAGGAGGCTGGACAGTTTAAGATTTTTAAAACCTAGTAAAGAATCACATTTATTACACTGGTATTAATTAATTCATTAATCCAATGTCCCTAATTAGTCCATAATGGCTTTTCTTCACCAGATATTTTCTATTAATCTGTTCTGGATTCTGTCTATCTTTTTGAGCACCACAGACCAACCTTTTCAACTGCAAAGCCAGTGACCTTTCAAGAACAGTACAACAAATATGCTTTTCATTATCCAATCATTAAAAAGCTGTTATTTAGCATTCAAGTGTCCCTAAGATGACACCATGCAGTGTTTGCTGAGAGATTCAAACCAATTTCATAACACTACATTTCTTTTGCTCTATTCCACTCCACATTTCTTACTGTGAAAGAGGGAACATTTCCTGTTTTCAGGCCTACAGACAGGCAACAGCTTCTAATTCTTGAAACAACTGTGACGGTCCACTACTGGACACCAGCAGAGAGACAATACACCCAACCAGGCTGTTTGCCTGCAATGGAAGGTCCCAAATGATCTTATAATGGCTAAAAAATGCACTTGGTGCCTATTGCACTAAAGGACCATGTGAAAGCTATCCAGAAGAATCACTCCACAAGTCTATAAACAAAAAGGTTTTTTATAATAATAGCTGTATTTCTTCCCTCTGCATGCTGCTGAGTTACACTGTTTAAAGATACAAGTATCAGGACAAGCTTAGCAGAAAGCAGTTGGGAATCAATCATCTTAAATTTGTTAACTGTCCCTTACAACCTGTGTCGGTGAAGAGCCAGTATCGAGCTATGCACATTTAGTCTATTTAGAATATTATTATTAAGAATAAACTTTCAGTAAAAATAGATTATAGAAATGTAAAACTCAATGAAACACTCATCTGAATTTAAAGAAAGCAGGTGAAACGTTTTAACTCATGATGAACAAGCTCTCAGTGCTATCTGCATACCTAAAGACATAAAACAATCCTTAGTTTAAGGCAGCTGCTCTCCTGGGCAGGGAAGACCACATTTCAGGACAAACCACTCAATACATCTAAACTCCAAAAAACTGTTTGTAGTGGAAAACCACCTGTAAGAGTTAATATCTTCTGTGAAGAAAGAAAATCTAGAAGGGTGTTGTGAGAATCTTTAAGTGCCATCTCTAAAAGGCATCCTCTGACAACAGCAGCTCAAGGGAAACCCTGCCCTACACGTCAGTTCCATAGGAAGGCTTCTGAACTGCGTCTGTCCAACAGAAGCATGCTGAGGTGCACAAGGGCTGAAGGCCTAGCGGTGGCTTTGTCAGTAAGTCCACTTCAAGCATGGTTCACTTCATTTCATCCCCTCTATCTTCCACAGACCTTTCTAACTGCCAGTCCGGGGTATTTTCTGGTTGGGTTTTGTGGTCTGGTTGGTTGAGCAGGGCTCTTATTTCAGTATCAAGTAAATGTTGACTCTGAGCCTAATCGACAAGCTTGCAAAGTCAGAGCACTGGGTACCTTGATAAATATTTCACTTGTGTAGCCTGTTTTCTGCTGTGCCCTGAGGGCAACAGAATGAGCCCTACTGCACCTACACTGCCCAGGGAGAGTTGCTGCAGCCATCAGGAGCAAGCAGGAAAGTTCTCTGTAAGAACGTGTCACAGTCACTTATTAATGCACGCTGTGCTGTTGCCAGAAACAGTCCTTAGCAAGGCTGAAAAAACATCAGTGACCTGAAAACAAGCCATTTTAGAACACCTTTAAAGTTTAAATAATTTGTATTTAAAATGGTTTAATGATTAAATACCTATTAAGTAAATAATTAAAAAACAAAGTGTTCGTACTACCTTCCAGTGCCTGTCCCTAGCCCACAGACTGCTCGTTTCCTCCTGCTTTGAGGTTACCCTATCTTCATTTCAGAATAACGCTATTACAAAGAAGATGAGAAATAAAAACAACTGGGCCGCATATTAGTGCATTTCCCATCAATGGTTTGGATTCTTTATTCGGTTGGGATTTTTTTGCAGAATTACAACAGCTTCCTTGTAGCCCCACCTACCACAGGGGACTACTGGTTGCTGGGCAGTGAGTACCCAACCTCGGGCCTTGACCAGAAATGCTTATCTCAAAAGTATACCAGGTCACGCAATAGTCACTTGCCCACTGTTGAGAACAAGCCAAAAGCAGCTTAGGCCCAGACCAAGGCATGAGAAGTCCCAAGAGCCTGCACTGCCAGGTCACTCAAAGTATTTTGCTGCCTACTAGTAATGGAGAAAAAACATATTTACCAGGCTACACCATATCCTGAGTACCGCGTACAATTTTGTCTTCTGTCTCAAGAGGATACAGTGGTGGGAGACATGGGCAACCAAACCGATCCAAGGGGACGGAACACAGTTGCTTTTACAAGGATGGTTGAAAGACTAGACGTCTTCCATCTTGAAAACAAAATGCTGGAGCAGATAGACAATGAACACTTTCAGAATCATGAAAGAGGCATATAAATACTGAGCTGGTATTTGTCTCATCCTGCAGTACCAAAACGCACAGTAAGGGAATAGGTAGAGATGTATCTAACATCCTAACGTATCACGGGTGGATGCAGGAGGACCACGAGGAGATTGGATAACCAGGAGTGACAAGGCTCGCACAACTGCCCTAAACTATGAGTCTAAAACGCCACTGTTGGAGATCAAATATTGGCCTACCTGGACCAATGACTCCAGCAGGTCAGTTCTGTTCTGAACAATTCAAGCTGTATGAGTTAAAAAAGGGACATGTCCTTGGGCTAAATATATTGTTCATTTGCCACCAGATCAGCTCCAGACACTTCTTCCCAGTGGGGTGACTCTACGCCCTCATCACATCACGGATGTGCCCCTGTCTCATAACACAGCGGTACAGGAAAGGCAGAAGCAGGCTGCTGCTGCTGCCAGAACGATTACTACAGCCCACAGCCAACCCCCAATTTCTTGACAGCAAAAAAAACTGCAGGCTAGATGAACTGCACACTCCGAAGTAGCTGATGAGGTGTTGGTGGGTACCACTGAATGGTTTATCCTGCATAAGACCTGGAACTAAACATGTCAGAGAACACATCATTCTCAAGTGGCACTTTTCAAAGGTAGATGAGACAACTGCGCGAGGACCAACTAACAGAACTGCTTTGGGTATGCTGGAGCTAATGCTGACAAACCGGGAAAGCCTTGTCAATGAAAAGCCTGGTTTAAACATGATAGGAAACAAACAAACAGCTCTTATGCTTTTGAGGATCACTCCCACAAATAGACCACCTCTCCCAGGGAAAAATCAACTTTTTCTCATCTCCAAGGGAAATACTAAATGCTCAGAAGCTCAGCTCGCTGTGCAACATTATATTACACACAGTGTTGACTTTTTCATACCACAAAACTATCCCCACCTTGAGCTATACAAAATATACTTGCGTATTTTCCAAAACATTATTTTACATCTTTTCCTTACCAGTATTTAGTTCCTTTAAGAGATATTTGAACAGACAGAAGCAGGGCATGTTTTCCTTTCTGTGGAAGTGATAAGCTTTCTTTTTTTTAAATAAATCTATTATTGAACTACAGCACAAATCAGTCCCTTCTTACCTCACTGATTAGGTACATTAAGTATCTGCGACCTTCATATCATCTGAGGAGAAACAGCTCCATCTAAAGGTTAACTGGCTGCATATTCTCCTGCCTTGTGTTTTCCTTTTTCACATTACCTCTGTCACAAGCATAATAAACATCAGTAGCAACGGCATGTTTATAAAAGTTAAGACAATGAAGGACACAGATTGTAAGGCCATGTCCTAAAGCTGAGGGGAAGCCAACTTCCCTTCCTAAACAGAAACCTGACTCCAGAAGACCCATTAACATTTTGTTCTTCCTTTTAATAACCTCACACATTCATCTTCTCAGTTGACTTCTGTTCTCACGGTCCCTGCTGTATTAAGTGACTTTTGGTTTGCAGCTTGTGATCCGCTCTCACGCACAAACAATTATGAATCTATTCTGTCATGAAAACCAGAACCCAAAATCACTTGTAAGTGCTCTCTCTTCTAAAGCCTTTTAAATTTCATGACTTGAAGGGAAATGTATCTCAGAACGAGACCTTTTACTTGCAAATATCTGATAACTGGTATCAGGAAACATTAAAAAATTGAACAAACAACTTTCAGAAACAGAGATGTAGGCATAGTGATGTTCATCTTTGAAAAATCAGTTTAAGGGTATGTTCTCTTCATCAACCAACAGCTTTTTTTACTCATCCTTATAATCAGAGAATCCCAGCATGGTGGGGGCTGGAAGGGACCAACTCTGGAGATCATCTCGTCCAACCCCCCTGCCAACGCAGGTTCACTCCGAGCAGGCTGCCCAGGATCACATCCAGGTTTTGAAAGTCTCCAGAGAAGGAGACTCCACAATCTCTCTGGGCAGCCTGTTCCAGGGCTCCGGCACCCTCATAATGGTACCATGAAGTTAATTCTCAAGGTAGTATAACTGCATTTCCCAAAATTAAACCTGGGAAGTTACTTTTTACTCCTCATTTCACAGTACACTGAGTTAGCCACAGCTGAGAACAAAATAGGAAATTATTTTATATAACTTCAGGAATCTTCTGACTAAAGGTTTCTAAATTACTTTTAGGCTCTTCTGTCTACGTAATCCTGGGCACAATTTGTACACACTGTCAAAGCAATAGCACTGTTTTAATACAGGCCTTCAGCAAGGATGAAGTACTTTAGGACTGCAGCCATAATTACAATCATAATTGGCATTAAGTTAATAATGATGATAAAACACAAGCTTTTCAGAGCAGAAATCAAGAAGTGTTCATTATAACTGTGCAGTGTTTTTTGAAGTGCTATTCATAATCTAGATAAAGCATTAGGAACAAGAGAGGAAAAACCTGCTGATATTACAGGTAGCAAAATACTCTCAGTGGATACAGTTACTCTCAAGCCAAATTCAACAGTACCAGTTGTGATTCCTACCGGGGATTTCATCATACTTCACCTCTGTTCAAGATTGGCAGAAGTAGATCCAAAGCAGTACTCACTCCAGTACCATTTTATTCCATAATGTATATCATGATGTTGATAAAATATATTTCCTTTCTATATTTCATTCAACATGATTTAGACAACAGTAAATTGAGTAATCTGAAACCTTTCCTTTCAGATTTCAGAATTTAACACAGCCAATACTGAAAATTCTACTGGACATTTCCTTGATTGCATGGGATGAAGAAGACTACAAATCAAACCATTTAGGAAGTACCTAAGCGATCAAGTTAGCAGTCAGTTGGGTTCTCCCCCTACCCCCCTCTTTTTTTTGTCAGTGTCCCTGGTCCCCACAGTGCCACCTTTCCTAGGCCTAAAACTGTAGCATTCCTGCTATTTATCTTCTATCACAGCATCAGATTCTTACAGTCTGATCCTATGCAAACTCCACAGTAATTCCTCTTCATCTCTTCTCCTTTGGGAGACAGCTGGTTTTGTTTATAACACAGAGACTGAAATTTTTAATCTAATGAACTCTACTTAGGGTATAAATTTCATATTGATTAACTATAATAAGGATAACAGGAACACCCAGAAGCACCTAGAAGCGTCCAGCAGGACTAACACCAAACCAGACACAGAACAAGACCGTAATCCTCGCAAGATCACCCTCTGCTTCTCGTAACGGGCTTATTTATCTTACTTAGCAAGATTATTCATGTAGCATTCAGGAGACGCTTCCTGTACATCGTTCTGGCCTAATTCAGAGGCAAAGAGGTACCTAATTTAGTACAGTCACTTCCCATTTTCACCACATCCACTATCATCACCATAAGGTTTTAAACAGAATTTTAGTTACAGACTTACCAACACGCATCCTATTTCCAGGAAGAAAACCAGGAGTGACACCGCACCATCCTACAGGAGGTTAGTCTCTCTTCTGACCAGAAGATGTAAATTCTTTGCTAGCAGTAGCAGTCATCTTCAGGTGACAGCATTTCAAGAGGTATAACTGTAAAAAATTATACAGCAAAAAGCAAAGTCAACCACAGACTAAGAAGCTACAGAGTTATTATTTTTTTCTACCTAACACGTAAAAAGTAGAGGCTTAGGAGGTTTGGTTTTTTTCAGATTTTTCTTCAGTTTCTGCTCAGTGACTTCCCAGGGCTCCCCAGATGGACCAGACTTCATCCTGTTCACACCATGTAAGAACACAACTGCCTCCAGACCAACGGCCCCCATCATCCAGTACTCTGTCTCCAACTAACAGCAGCACAGTAGAGAAACAAGGGTCGGGAATAGCACACCTGGCACCTAAATCCTCATCAAAACCTTTTACACATTACCAAAATACCCTCTTAAAAAATATCAACAAATGTAACTGACCACTGATTTCTTGACTAAACAGTATCAGCAACTTTCCTTTCAGATTTCAGGATTTATACAGATAAATCAAATAGCCCTTTATCACTCACTCTTGTTTTGTCCCTTAATAAAAAAAAATTTGGTTTACATTTTTTTTTGCACAGGACTCAATACCTTCAGCAGCGGTTCTATACAAAGCTTGCAACTGAATAATCCTCTGCAAGGAACTAATGTGGCCAACTTCACCTTTGCATTACACAGAATCTGTAACCCAGTGTAATGGTACACAAGAGAGACACGGACAATGAAAGTTGAACGCTTTGTTCATCTGATTTAACCTCTTTTATATTTCTACCACACAACATCTGAGACCAGTTCTGGAAACGTCTGTTTTATCTCTGACAGTGCTATCCATCTGCAAACTTGCTGCTGGTTGGTGGAAGAATGAATACAGCCAAAGCAAGTACCATGAAGAGTAGGTTTTTGCTTTGCTTCCGCTTCATTATTTTCCAAATAACAGAACAAAACCAAACTGCAATCCTACCACACTGGTAGCAAGACTGCACATATACTTTGTGCCCCTCTCTGTAGCCCCCCCACTCCACCAATGGCTGTTCTGCAGCAAACAGCATAGGTGACAATGAAAGGTAATTCTCTTCGGTGTCAGTTGTTAAAACATTAAAACGTACTTTATATTTATCCTATTAGCAAAAAGTCCAGCCTGAATACCAAGAACTGGAATGCGGGCAGAGGGGTAGAACTGATCAAGATGTTTCAAGAAGATTTTCCAACAAACACAATTCTAACTTAAAATAAAATACCTAAAAGCAGTCTTCTGTGTTTGTTGGATTTTTGTGTTCAAAACAATCCTTTCGAAAACAAGTCCTTCTGAAATTATTTACCCTTGAGAGTTTTTCTGAAGACTGCTGTGCTTGCTTCCAGTATTGTCCATCAATTCTGTAAAAATACACTCACAGTTTAAAGCGTGACCTGCTGTTTTCCTTCTGTCAGGGATGGGAAATCATCCCAATGCCATACTAGTAATAACTGGAATCCTGGTACCTTAAATAAAGTCCCTGCTCTCCCTCTACACCCTCAATTTTCTTTAGATGTCACAATCTGTCTGAGCCGGAGCCCAAATGGAGCCAGGTGGCTCCATGTCCTACCTGGGTCTGCCCAAATCTGATTAGATTAAGGTACAGCCAGGCCCCCGAGCAAGTGCATGGGACTGAATTCTCACTTAACGCCTCTTCTTCCCTGGACAGCCTCCTCACAAACTACTGCTGGAATCCCTTCCAGCCTTATACGTCAACTGGGAGAAAGAAACTTCAAGACTGGCCCATGCAGAATGGTTCCTCTATCGCATCCCTTTCCCATATATAAAGTATTTTACATTTTACAGGAACACAGTTTAGGTTGGCCAAGACCTTTTTGCCTTGACTACTGAGACACGCCAAAGGGTGCAACAGCTGGTGCCTGCCAACCCCAAACCAGTCCTCCATAGAGAGCATCACTTTCCTACCTCCTCCACCATCCCTCCTCTGGGCCAAGTCAAACCTTACCATTATAAATAATTTCTTTCCAGATTTTCCCACCCCCTAACTCATGCAAGTCTACAGTGCAGCTTCCCAGCTGTCTCAATAGGGTGCCGTGTAATCCAGTGGTCTTCCAAGTAATTCCTAAGCTATTTAAAGCTTTAGGAATGAACAGTCGTAAGTCTTTTAGAGCTTTAGAAGTCGAAAACTAGTCATGTGTTCCAATGCTCTTAAAATGTTTTCCGGAAGAAAAAAAACAAACAGAACCATTTTTCAAAGTATGTATTTTTTTTTTTTTCATTTTACAAGAAAAAGGTTGTCAGTGGCTGATTTATATCAGGATGACACAATGCCTACAATTATAAAGTGAAGCACTATAAAATGACAGGAATAAAAACTGAGTAGCTGATTAATAAGACTAAACAATTCTTATTTAACACAAGTTCACAGTCTGACCCCCTCAGGTACTGGCTTCATTCATTTCTTCCCTGCTCAGCCACATTCTTAAGTAACATCAATTCTTCTGGTATTATCCTACTACCATCCTACTACCCGTATCTAGACAATATATTTTTTAAAAAAATGTACTCTGTCTCATAGAGCCTTTTATTAAGGCTGCTCATGTTAAACCTAAACATGTCCATTTGCAGGGTTTGTGCACCGCTTTGAATAAAAATACCGTCTTTTGTTTTTTAAGGAAAGTATTTCTCTTTAAACAGCAACCTAAAAGTTCTCTGTACAATACTTGACCACATAGTCTATTAAAAAAAATAATTCTAAAACTATTAAAATAATCTGAGAGTCAAGTCAGTAACCAGTTGCAAGATCCTAATATTCTAACACAAAAAGCATTTCAACTGCTTGGAGGAAGAAATTTTCCGCTTGTGGAAGCATCAGGTTGATGACGAGTTAAATGTTCAAGTTAGTGGCCGAACAAAGAAAGATCGTTTGGAATTTCTTCCCTCTTGCAAGCACCCCCAAAAAATGGGAGATTTGCAATATGCAATTAGGATAAAGTGCATCAGCTAGAAAAAGAGTAAATTGGTTAATTAAGGCACTGAGCAACAGCCAGGAAAGACTTGTACTCTGCACAGAGCAAGTGCTACAATTGTTGAACATAATTGTAACCAGGAACACGAACTGTCAGAAGTGTATAGATACTGGTTAGTCTTTTTTAGTTCAAAGGTAGACAGTCAACTAAGATGAGTCATTTTCATCTGTTAGATGGGTATCAGCTCTTTATGTAATAGGTTATTCTCCTGTGAATTTACTATCCATTCCAGAAATCAAATTACTTTTAAGATCTTTAAGCAACTTCCTTCTCTTTTAGAAAGAGGAACAGATTTGCTTCTACAGAAGAATTGATTAATTCAGACTTTGCCAGTAGATTCATGCTTCACTTTCTTATTCTTTAGGTCTCCTGCTGGTCCCCCATTGAGTTAAGGAACCTCGATTTTTATAGACTATTCAACTGCAGTGAACAGTTAGCATACTGTGCACACAGTCTGCATTAAAAATTCATACATCAGAATTAAATCTCCTACCAAATCCTTTATTTGAGTTCAGGATGTCTCTCCTCAGAGACTTCAAAAACATTAAATATTTTCTTTGGACTACCTCAAAAAATTCTGCATGCTATCAGCTCAATCTAAACCCTTCTTCATCAAAATAATATATAGATTTGTATTTCCTTGTCCTCTTACTTGTAGGCCAATAAGAAATCATCAGAATTACGCTGTGCATTGGAAGTCTGTACCTTTTTTTTTCCCCCTCCTCTTCAGAGCTTCAAGTAAAAGTCAGTAGGTTCTGATTCACAAAAAATTACAAGTCTAACTCGACATTACCTTGAATATCTACATTGGAGCAGCAGAACAAAAGTAGAACTTAGCAAAGCGGAATCTTAACAAAAAAGCATCATGCCTTCAGAAACAATACACGAAGACGTCAAAATTAAACACCTTCTAGATATAACATCTTACTCCTCAACTGCTGTCTAGGCACCTGATCAATCCCTGACTACATCTCAATGCAAGTACTGCCTCCACTTAAAACTGAATCCTTGAGGAGATGTGTTAATCATTCTGCGAGTGAAGAGCCAATCATCATTACGGTATCAAAGTACTTGAAAACGTACCTAGGAAATAATAATCAGGTATCAGTTCCATCCCTATCAAGAAGAAAAACATCTCTTACACACCGCATCTGATTACGTGCCACTAAAGCACTTCCAGCTCCTGGAACCTACTCCAGCATTGTTTCCAAAGCATACCCAACTACGTGAAGCTGGCCCTCGTCACACCTCAAACAGTACTTTGGAGAGGATTTCCAATATTGTTTAAATAAACTGTTTTCCATCTGGAAGCAGATGACTGACTCCTGTGCAAAATTATCCCCTTTTACAAACATTTTTCCACAAAATACTAGTCCAACCACTAGAAAAGAGAACATGAGTATTGCCCATGCTTTGCTTGGGTAAAAAAGAATTGTCACTGAGGATTACTTAAACAATACGAAATTTTATCTGATCAATATAGTTAAACTTGGTAAAGGAAAGTCAAAGTCACCAGGCATCGGCTCCCTGCAAAGTCACGTTGAAAAAATAACAGGACTAATGTGCTTTTTTCACCTCAAGCTTATGTATTTCATTACAAAACCTGAGAAAGCAACAGGGAGAAGCCTGGCTTGAATTATTTCCTGTT
The DNA here is from genome assembly GCA_013400335.1 of Eurystomus gularis. Classification (NCBI taxonomy): domain Eukaryota; kingdom Metazoa; phylum Chordata; class Aves; order Coraciiformes; family Coraciidae; genus Eurystomus; species Eurystomus gularis. Next base: position 30,515 of record VZZY01014769.1, read on the forward strand.
CTACTAGTTTTTGCTTAGGAATCAGTCAAGAGAAAAAAATAAGAATGCATAATACAACACATTATTGCTTAATCTACCTTCTGGGATAAATAAAGGAGAAAGACACTGTGGCTGCATTACAAAAGGAGCTGGTGAAGATTGCTGCTTTCTCTCTTCTCACAGCACTGACTTCCAGTGGCACAATGCTGAGAACATCAACAACTCGGAGTATAAACCAAGCAGTTCAAGCTCAATGGCTGGGTGCTCCTGCCACACCGACTGTGCTGCACTCAAACCTCAAATTTCATAGAAATATACATAAGCAATTTTCACTTTATGGATAGAGAAAAGCACGTTGGCTTCAGGGGCTCAGAGAAAAATGATGATCACTCCAGTAAATTAAGGCCTCGAGCTTAGAACTTCTGCCTTTGAATGAAACTTGCTATCAATCCATTAACCTTCATTTTCTGAGTTTTGGCAATATAATAGCATATATATTAAATTTTATTTCTGCCCAAATTTTACTTATGCCTGGGGGGTCGAGGGGAGCCATGAGCAGCGGCTGAGAGTACTTCAAGTACCAGAAGCTGGAGACCTAGCATTACTATCAGCTAAATACACATTTCCATTATTGAATACATAAACGTATGTTATGGTCAAAACTTCTTTAACTAGATACTGCTTGCCACAAAACCATAAAATTGTACTTTGGGTTTCAAAAGTACAGCAAATACTCTTTAAAACAAATTAAATCAACCTAGAAACACTGTCTAAATGGTTCAATTTATTAAATATGCTGGGAAATGGGATAGCAGACTTTTATGACTGTAGAAAGCTTCAGAGTTGGCAATTAAAATGAAGCCTACAGACTTAAGATTACTCTGCACTAGGTAGGGAATGAAAAAGGATTTAAAAATCATTACTGAACTGGGCAGTCACATCTGGTTTTGTTATTTAGCTCCAAATCATTCAAAGGCTTCTGTTTATGCAAAGAATAGGTAAAATTACTCTTCAGTTATGATGGCATCTGAACAGGACAGCATCTGCTTAATAAACAGGACCAAGCTACTCCTGTTTATTAAACAGGAACTAGGAATAGACAGGAAACCACAAATAAAGTAGCAGAATCAAAATTATATATAATTTCCAGTCACACCGGAATTACACAGCTGATTAAGTTTCAATGCTACAACTTCCAAACACATTTTGCAGCCAAGCTATCGAGCCAATCAAATCTTCTTTGTCACCCTTCTTTTTAACGCAGTGCCTCCACTGATGGCTACTCACCTCGTAAAAAGTCAACTACGGCCAAAAGAACATGATGAACGGAAACTTTCCTCGTCTATTCTACAATAAAAGGTGGACCCGAAAAGTACACACAAAACTCAATTGCTAAGTGAAAGCAGGAAAATAACAACCTTCACATTCAATGACATCAGCATTAGTCAAACAATAAAACACACTAAAATGTTTAATTCAATACCAAAGAGAACTCTTCAGACATATAGGATCAAAAGTCAAACTTCTCTAATGGTACTAGGTGTTCATTTAAGTTTGATTCTTATTTTATAATACAGGCACCCTTCTGCTCTATACAGCAAACCGTCTTTTAACTGCTTACCAACTCGACTTCAACTCTTTGCGGGGATTTTGGGTTGGATACACCAAGTCCAAGCTTCTATTTCTTGAACATAATCATTCAGAACAATGTAGAAAAAAAAGCCCATAGTTTCCTTCCAAAATGAAATGAAAACTCCTCCCCAGACACCGAAGTCTCATTGCTGAGCCACAAGGTCAGCTATTTAGTCAACCTATTTTAATTTCTCTGTCGTAGCTGAGGTGATAATCTTCTTCAGATATTTAACCTAATGGCATTTATAAGTGCCAAAATAAAGCGTGTCTGCTGTTGTTATAAATACGGGGCTACAATCAACTGCTGTTCTTCAGGTTTTGAATTCTAACAGGCTTTCTCCTGCTTTAAATGCACTTTGTTCTGAGTATGAATAGCAGTACCTTAACCATTTTGTCGTTACTATTTTCCTTACTCTTACCAATGAGCCTAAAACCAAGACCTTCCGTCTTTCAACAGAGCAACATAACCATGATTTCTGGCAACACTGGTTGGTTTGGAAGCAAGTTACCCAGTGAGACAGGTCTCTAAAGGTAGCACCTATCTCACAGGAGGTCCTGGACATCCTGTTTTCCCAGGACTGTATCCACTCACTTCCACTAATGCTCTGGCTCCAGAACAGAACAGGAGCAACTGTATGAGTCACTGCAGAAAAATCATTCGGTGGGGAAAGCTCCAACTTACTTCATACAAATATTCAATGTACTTAAAACCCACATAATTCCTTTTCATCTACCCTCCAATCTTACAGCTTGGGAATGATGGCACCCTGCTCCCCTCTGTTACACAGTATCTGCAAGTGCCAGCTAAGGAAATCAGTGTAACCCCGAGTCAGTGAATGCCTTGTAGAAACTCTACGTCCTTCTGAAAATGATGGACTTACTGACAGACCGTAAAATATGAATCCTCCTTCTGTTTAATCGGCTCTAAGGGACCCAAAAGTCAGCACCTGAAGGGCTGGAAATCAGTTAACTTGAATACTTTTCACAAATGTAATTAATTTAAAATCATTGTCAAATCAGTAGCTAATACCAGATGTGATGCCATCTATCAGAGGACTGACAAGTCACACATCCTTCTCCACTTCTCCCAAGACTCTAAAATCCTACAAAGATGGCTTTTCCAGCTAGGAAACAGCAAATAACTAAATAAGAAGTAAGAAATGGGTCATTTCTGTTCTTTCCTCGGGTTTTACGTGAGTACCATTTCAAGCAAACTTGAACGGCCAGGAATTTTTTCTGCATTTTGTTCTTCTGTTCACAAATGTTATGATCACACACATCCGCAGAAACTGTCTGTACGTGCACTAAGTCATGTCCTTCCGGAATCTTTGTACCTCTGAGGCACCCGTTACACTCACCCAGCTTTGTTTCACTACTGAATGCATTTTTTAATAGTCTGCTGCAAGAGACACATTTCATGGCAATTCACCTTGTCTTTACCATCTCTGTCCTCAGCTGGCACATTTAATTGTCCTACAAACAGACTACTTGGTATCTTATGTCACAGTAAACTTTAACTAGGACCTGGCTTCCATAAAACTCATCCAGATTTGCTCATGAGGCCCCTCATAAAAGTTTAGCTATCACAGGGACAGCAAAGAGATGCAGCAACTGTTGTCCTTTTGACCTTATATCCCTTTCTCCCTCCTCCCCTCTCCTGTTCTCCACTGAAGAAAAATTAACCACCTCAAGTCTCACTGACAGCTTTGGACATCTGTGGTATTTCATCTCACGAGAGGGTTCTCCCTGATGGATCAGTCTCACACATTGGCAACACCAAGTCTCCATAAACGATGACTGCACGTTGCAGAGAATCATTTATCAAGTAAACAAGCTGTCCTATGATTTCTGTCTTCTTAAGACTAATTATAAAACTGCCGATTTTAAATCCATTTAAAAAACGGATTAAAAACCAATTCCAGAGTCAAACTTCCACAGACAAAGAATCCACATCTGAAAGGCCACACATTCAGTTTATCACTCTCAATGGAGCTTTCAGTACCTTGGCTGAGGTAAGGCTGATGGCACAGGCCATCACAATTTCTACTACAAACGTAAGGTCTAAAGCGCTTCGGCTCACCATTGAAGAGCAATCTAGCAGAATTCTTCTCCGTGTTATTTCTTTCACAAGCAAGCTAGTGATCCTTTGTCCTTATCCTGCAATTTCACAATTCTACATTAACTTGAAGCACAAGCCACTGCCTCAACAAAAGCCCCACAGACGTACAGGAAGAAGAGTGGATCACAGGACACCACGAGTAAGTCAGGTTTGATGCTGAGGTTGCAGAAGTCGCAGTTTGATGCTAAGGTAACAGTCCCAAAACCTCAAACTGATGACAGTGGAAATAGCATCCATGATAAAATTAAGGAAGAATAAAAATAATCATTTCTGTGCTCTCTGACATGTCTGCCCTGGTAAGTGCATTGCACTGATAACACAAGGGGCTCAAACAGGGAACCCCAGCCACTCAGGAACATTAGAGGTGATGACAAACTGGCCAGAGGACAAAGATTTTGGGATGTCACCACAGAAGAAGGTGACACGAGCTGAGGAGGCCCCACCATATA
>VZZY01014769.1:43304-114907 GCA_013400335.1 Eurystomus gularis
CTCCCCTCCCCAGAGGAGGGTCCGGGCCTCGCAGCGCCTCCGGCCAGAGCGGCACCGTGAGAGCCGAGGGGAGAAAAGCGATTCCCTCCGAGAAGGCTTTGCTTCGTATCTTTTCTAATTAGGCCGGCTTCGGCTCAAGTACAGCAAGAGCTACCAGAAGTAATAACGAAATCCAGAGGGTCCTTGCGTGTATCAGATGGAGACCTGCTGCGTTGCAAGGAATATTCCTTCCAAGTTAGTCCTTTTTCTGCACCCCTGCGTTCTCATCCATAAACCTAATCGCGTTTCTGTTATAGCCTGTAGATAAGGCAATCTTTTTAAATCCTTCTTATTTTTGCAGAAAATAAATTAAGCTGCTTTTTTCTTTCAGATCAGAACTAACACGAACGCTACCGTAACAGCGGCTGCGCGGCCTACCCATGTAGTTTAGCCAGAAACTTAATCACCAAGAAAGAGCCCAGCTACGTTACTCTACTATAAACGTTTAAAAGGGAAGAATGGCAGAACTTTTCAGAAATGCTCTGCAGGTTTAGAACAGATCCCCATCCCTCCCTATCAGGAACATTTTAATAAAGGCACTGACACATCGAGCTGTCAGATGGTGTAAAATTTTTTTTTTCCCATCCTTCTATTCAAGAGGATAATTTACAGGTGGAATATCAAGCTTAGCCACCAATTTCCTCCTTCCAAAAACTAACTCTTCAGCTGTTATTAGACTCTGCCCAGCAATACCAACTTCATTTTAAAATAGCTGACTCAATTAACGACATCTTCCCAGAACATTTACCAGACACAAAAATCAAGCAGTCTTTATGCAAATTTACTGTGTACAGCCATTTTCCTACCCCAAAACATTCCTCTCCGGTAAATACTCTTTTTTACTGTACAAAGATTAAGCATTTTTCTACCAACCTACCTTCATTTTAGTATCAGCCTGCAGAAATATATGCATTGTACAGTTTATTGAGAAATTAAATGAGCATTTGCTTTACAGTAATTGCAAAAATCACCGTAGCACTAAGTGCATTATATACACACGACTATCAAAAAAAGATTTGAAGTGATAATTTTCAACCAGGTAATTTTCAGCTACTTTGTCTCATCCCAAAAACATCAAAGTGATATGTTTTCACAGTCAAATCTTAATTATTGTATTTTGCAGACCTGTTGATAAAGCCTACAGGAATTCTAATTAGCTGTGCTTCTGCATTAGTGCTCCTGCTCCCTACTCCACTGTTCTCAGCACGTGCTCTCCTCTTGCAGCTTGCTCAGCCAAGGATGAATAGAACCACTGGAATCTTGGCTTCGATCCAAGTTACAAAACCTGGAGAATTTATTTACTGTTTTAATCGCCTATTTATTCATCCTCTCTAATTTTGTATCTCCAGCTGCCTACATTTACAGGGCTAAAGAGAATCTTATTTCCTTAAAATCAGAAAACTGCTCTTTTGTAAATGCAACTTTAAATAATAAAAACCAGCAAAAATGAATAGTAATAAAGTAACAATAAAATAAAAAGGAATAGAAAGTAAAAGGCATTTCAAGTAATGATTTAAAGTAATTCAGATTTAACATGAATAAGGAGAATTCTAATGAGATGTTAAAGCGCTACTTCTGCCTGCTTTTTGCAATGAATTATCTCCCAAAGAAAGAGGTTTTATTACACTGAAATTTGTATTTTTAATATCTCTATTTTTATATTAAAGAAGTACTCAATAGTTGAAGTTTGCTGAATTTCATACGTGAAATAAACTTCCTTACTGGTTTTGCAATCTGCTGCAGAAACAGTTAGTGATGGATGCTGGTTGTGCAGAGTCAAAAATTAAACACCCTTCTTCAATTCGCGTTCCCTCATTTGTTTCCAGAAGCTACCCAATCCACTTCCAATGTCTGCAGTGCAAAGACAAGACACTACTTATTTAAACAATAATAATTTTTTTTTAAATATCACCAGAGAAGAACAGAACAGGAACACCCATCTGTAACGTGATTTTTCAGTTGCTGAACAGGAGAGGCAGCCCTAGCCCTTTTAGCACAAAGCCTACTTTGACACTTGTTTGGAAAGTACGTTTAAGTTTGTGCGGTTGTATTTGTAATACACTTAAATCAACATTAAAGTTCGGATATGGAAAACACTTCTCAACAAAGCATTGACCAGAAGAATCCTGAACGTCAGAGGGTCGTACTCCCAAGCAAGTACTTGGCAGGACGCTAAATCAGGACCTTCCAAGTGGAATGCAAACATTGTTCTCCTGCCATTCAGCACCTTACCACGGCCCAGAGCATAACTAGGAATTCCAGCGCACCATGGAAACTGGGAAAGGCTTAGAGGTTACCACATCATCAGGTGACAAATCCTTGCCAAGCTGACATCTCCTGAGCTCAGCAGAAGTGAAGTGCTGTCCACATTACTACTGCTAAAGGAACTCTCAGGAAGCCCCATAAGTGTTGTTTTCATGGAGATGAAGTCACACGGTGTGAATCACTGTATTTACACACACCAGAGGATGGGATTCGCAGGACCACCTTTCCCACTCACGGTAAGAGAACAGCACACCACGAAACCAGCCTGAACTCTTCCTACTTAGCTAGCAGTTTTAAGCTTATAGGACCAAATGAATCCTCAAAGACATATAACAGAAACTGGGTTTAAGGCTGTCGTTAGGTTCTTCTGGTGGTCTGTTTCTGGGGGTTGAGGTTTTTTTGACAACAGTTTTATCTATAGCTCCACTCCCTGAGATATTCCACTCCAAAGCCAAATGTAGTGGAATGTCTGCTAATCAGGTATTAATATGATCGAAATCTTCATGTAGACCTGGTTGTGTTTCTGCTGTTTTTTTAGTTTCTTTTTCAAAAAGAGGAATAGGAGGGAAAAAAAAATCTTAACCCTCCAACAGAAGTTTCATTTGGAAATATTCCTCCAGGAAAGAGCAGCAGTTGATACTGTGATCAAAGGTGTCCAAATAACAGTTGAACAGAGCCTGACCCAATTCCTGTTGGAGTTACAGGGATTTATGCTTTGCCCTAGACTGCATATATACCTATAGTTTAGCTTTAGAGCTCTGGACACCTGAAACGTTGGTATATTGATATTTCTGAAATTAGTTGACAAGGCTGGAGTACAAAGAAGCACGTTCAAGACACAATACGTATTCTTTGACACAGAACGTGACTGAACTCACACAATACAGACTCACGTTCCGAGCATTTCATCTCCCAACTGTGCACAACAGAAGTACCCTAGAGACAGCTAACTGACATTCTAATCATATTTTGTCTTGGAATCAGACCCTTTGCTCTCCAGACATGCCTTAACGTAACAGTAATTTACTTGGCAAAGCTTTCTAGAGCCTGATGATTTAACGGACAGGAAACACACCAAGCCGACAAAAACCAGCAACTCATTTAGAGAAACCTGCCGAGGTTCTGAGGTAATATTTGCACTATGCACTCATAATTTAAGGTATTTCTAACTACTGTGATACAGGGTATCTGAGACCTACCCCACTTGACTTTATCCTGCAACAGCTGCTGGGCTTTAAATGCTTGTATTCAGAAGAAGAAAAGCCATTAAAAGGCAAGTAACGTGAGCAGGAGAATCACCTTAGACAAGAGCTGAAAGGCTCTGTATCAAAAATACTGTTTAACCTCACAGGTCACCTTAAAATCACAACCAGTACAGAGATGCTGAAGGAGCACATCTGTTGCTGTCACGAAGAACAACAGCAGGACTACTCCGAATTATTAATATGCTCAAACTGCTAATTATCAAAAAGCATTAGAAAAATTACAGCTTTCAAGTACATAAAAAGTGGCTTTCCACCAAACTCACACCAAAATGTCACTATACTAAATGGTTCGTGGCTGCTGCTATGGTACTTGTACACATGGAAGCAGTGATTTATAGTCCAGCTGTGTGACAGACAACTATGTCTTTATGTCAACTCTCTAGGACACCTTTTTCATAAAAGTGAAGAGTGATTTAGCTGCATGAGTTCCATTAACATTAATGGGTGTCACATGGCTAAATCCCTGTGCTCCACTCTAAAATTTTGTATCTGTCTGTGTAATTAGAAATAATTTTCTCTGAACAGACTTCCTTTCTTAGCGGTGGTGCAGAGACAGCAAAAAACTACTGTAGTGCCAGTGCACCCCGCCATCAGCGACAGCTCTTCTAAAACACCCAAGAAACCATTTCCCATGATTCTAACCATTCCTCTCTTGCTTTTTTAAGTTGTTACTTTCTTCCTCCAAGGTATTTTGATCACTGAAAACAGATTTCATGTTCTCTTTCCTTCACAAAAGGCAGAAAATAATGATGCTATTAAGCTTTCTTAACGATTCAGTCACAGAAAGCAAGTATTAATGTGCTTGTATTTCTTTGGGCTTGCAACATCACCTTGACCGTACCGTGTGCAATGAGCGAACAGCTCATAAGCACACCCCTTTCTTACGCTGTGGTAACTGGTTGTTTTAGAGCAACTGTTGCTGTCGGCTTTTCTGCACCAGGCCGGGAAGGTTATTCCATGGCTGCTTCTCTGAGTCGTGTTCCAAAGTTCAGTTCCCCACCTATTTCTACCATGACATGCAACCTAATGAAACAATCTCATGTATGCGTGTAAAATGAAGAATAATAAATAAAAATATGACTTATTCACATACAGAAGTCCCTATAGGCTAAAAAAAAAACAAACCGAAAAACAACCAAAACAACCCAACCTTTTCAGAGAAAACTCAAATCATCTACCACAAAGAGATGGAGGACTTGGGAGATGCAAGTTATCTGTGCACTCTCCAGAGAAGCGACTGTCTCCAGACAAAGGAGCATCAGTAGAGGTTAGGTCAAGGTACTTGCTGAGAGCTTCTGCAATCAGACATAGAGAAGAGACTATGTGTAAATCATGAGTAGGAAGGGCGAGGTAAAAATTAAATAATCTCAGGGTGGGTGGGATTATGAGTGCCTTCCGCCAAGACTCATGTCATATCGTGGTCGTCCTGCCCCGCGAGATTTGAGCCATTGTAAGCACGATTACTTCAATGAAGGAGGGATAGGGGCAAAAGATAGTTACAGCAAAAGGGAACCACCACAGACAGAATAAAAAGCAAAGGGGGAAAAATGCCTATATTAACAGACACTGTATAGGGGGAAAAAAATAAATGTAACAGCGGTGTAGTGAAAAAGCATTTGGAAAAGTCTGAAATGCTGGTTTGGGTAAACACTCACTAAGAGGACTTTGGGCTGACTCTACCTCTTCATTAAAGTGCATAATATATGCTTCACCTGCTGTTGTGAGCTGTAACTAACGCATAAATTTTGTATTAACTGCAAATTGAACTGGAAACTTCAAATGAAAGGTCTTTCTCAGCTGTTTGGGTGTCTCTTCAAAGCCTGCACATCAGCAGCAGCTTTGTCCCACTCCCGATGCCGGCTGTGTCACCTCGCAGTGCCACCCACCACGATACACGGCCAATTCTTTGGTTCATGCACCCAGGTCTGTTGTAACCAAGAGCCATTTCCACTCAACCCCTGTTTCTTCACGCACACAAATTGAGCCGTTTATTTCAGTTAGCTTCTTTATGAACATGAAGCAAAATCCCACATTATTCTGACTGTTGCCTTTTTCATGTGCAAGCCCACCTGTAAGTTACCTAAATCTCTTTGTCTTTTGGTAATAGCTCATTTTAGTGTTACACCTGGAACAAAACAACAGTTTCTTCTCTCAACATTGATTTCTCAAGTGCATTCCAATTTGGACAATATTCTGAATTTGTGGAATACCACAAGCTATTTACACTTGTTTTAGTGGCACTAGATAGCTGGTGCCCCTTGTAAGGCTGCTGTTCTCTTTGAAAAAGTCACGTTAATGAAACCACAGCCTCCTCTGTGAGTTCCCTCAGCTGTTACATACATGAAGTTTTAAATAGCTTTATATAGCTTTTACTCTCCTGAAGTTATGACCAGTACCAGGCAAATATACTCCAGAAAAACTTTAAAAGGCCAGAATTCTGTGCCTTTGCAACATAACAGCAGCCAGCAGGAAAGATTCCCTCCATCTTTATACACTTAAAGTCACTATACTCAGACAATGAGACTATTTAAATGGACAGAGTTCATTCTAAAGATACACCGATTAAAAAAACCTATCACCTTAATAGCATATTAAAAATGTTCCACCATTATAAGCTGCAGCTGTGACACTGCTCTGTGCTAAGAAACTCATCAGCCTCATAAGCATCTCTGATAAAATCTCAGCACAAGCACAGACAAATCTATGCCCCAGCCGTAACCAAAGCATCTGAGAAAATACTTCAGTGCCTGGAATACTAAGCTACTTGGATTTCCTGTGTTTGTTTTCTTCTTTATTCTTCAGCAATTAGATACATCTTTTTCTTTAAATAAAAAAACACGTAGTACCAATAGCTGAGAGAACATCCATTTGTTCAGTCACAGCCCGCCTACCATGCATGGCGGGTGTGCTCCCCTTGGGCAGATACACGCCTCACATGAAAAATAAATGCAACACCCCTGCCTACAGAACAGCTGAAACCTGCCATTCCTGGTTACTTACACAGCAGCTCAAAAGAACAACAGCTTTAGCCTGTGGTGGTGAAATGCAGAAACACATTCTCCATCTTGCTACCTGTTGATATTTGATTGCTACACCGTAAATTACCAAAATGGCAATGCAATGCAGTTTTAATTAATAATGAGGCTGGTAGATAAAGCCAACATCCTCATGAAGTCCTCCAACGTGAATTAGAGAAATATAAGATACTCTGAATAGCTTATTCCAGGTAAACCAAGAGGAGAACAATTAATGTTCTGTCTTTATAAAAATAATCAAATGAATTTAAACAGGTACAGCAAGATTCATAAATTAGATTTAAGACAGAATGAAAAGGTGACAAAACACATGAAAGGTTCAGAAACAAGCAAAAAAAGCAGGTGGAGACTTTTGAGGTGCTGCCAGCGACTCCTCTACTCTGGGCACACACGTTCAATAGAACAGTTCAGTAGGAAGGGACCTACAATGACCATCTAGTCCAGGTGCCTGACCGCACTACTACTACTACTACCAGGGGAAGGACAGCTACAAAGGTAGTCTTTACATCTAGGGAGATATTTATCAATATACTTGTCAACCGAGAAATATTTACCTAGAAAGATCTGGGTATTAACAACACCCCTGGAAAAGGGCTCAAGTCAACTGCTTGGTCTCACTTGTCACACACCCGTTTTCCCCAGGGAAGCCACACGGAACCAACAGACTTCGCAGAGGTTCAGTCTGATCCATCCCACGTGTGCTATGACTGAAGGAGACGCACCAAGGTTTAATTATCACTTCGGTGCCCACTAGGCTGTCAACGTTCTGACTGCCACAAGAATAGAAGTATATTTTCCTAAAGACTATTTATATTTAATAGAAAAACTTCAAATACTATCACAATTGCCTGGGAAAACAATACCACATTCACAACAACACACCTTTTTCAGTATCGGTGCTTTTATTTGACAATGGATCTTGGACTTACTTTTCCTCCTTAGTTTCGTACAGCTTTATTTCCAGTTTTTACCTTTCCTTGGAGCCTTTCCCCTCTTTTTCCCATCAGCTCCCATTATTTTTATTGTCAAATTGATTTTATTCCTGAAATCCTTCATCCTCTTTTGTAATTTAGTACATTTTTATTCCTAAATCTGTATTATTACTTCAGGCTTTCTTTTTAATCCTTTGCAGTTTTTATCTTTCTTATATTTAATCTCTTTTATTCTGTATCTGTCAATCTCTCAAAGACCTGCACAAAAAGCAGGCTTCTCTTACGACTTTATCCATCAGGTTTCTCAGGAATTCATCAAGCAGGAAACCTGCAAATAGACAAGTTTTACAGCTCTCTAAACATATCATTATAGTCTCACTCAGAATGATCTTTATTAAAATTGCCCGAGAAGGTCATAATTCTAGATGAACACGTTATTAGCTCACACTTGTAGAGAGTTTAGCCCTGGCTGATAGTAAAATAAAACTAGCTAGACAAAGATGTAAAGGAAGCTTTGTATCCAGGACTACTAATACACCTAATTCCCAAATGTCAGAGCTTTCATCATCCCCCATCCTAAGAATGTCAGTCATTACATATTTCATCACCTGTATTTGTAAACTGTGCAAAATTATGGGGATATTTTCAGTAGATGTTCAATGAGCATATTTTTCTTACCGATCAGAAAAAAGAAAATTAAGGTCAAAGCTAGATTTATTGATGAAAGACTACAGAAGTAGTTTCAAAACTCATGCTCACTTTAAGAGCTTCAGGATTTACCTGGAGATGTAAAACTCTGTGCAAGTAGCTCTTGCAAAGTAAAAGACATTCTTTCCATTAAATACAAGGTGTCCCCTACTCCCGTCCTCGACTTGCACAGTAAATCAGAGTTTCTAGAACTCTGTATCACCAGCTGTAAAAATATTACCTACATTATCATACTCTCCATTCATCAGGGTTAAATAACTTGGTTTTGACAAGCAAGGAAAATAGCACTCATTTTTCATTACCATTAAGTGAAATAAGAGCAAATAAACTGTCTAAGTAGCTAAATCTCATGATTGTTTCTCAACACTGTTTACAATGAGTTGAAGTTTAAAAATACTCCGATTTTGGCACTGCAGAAATATAGAGATGTGTCAAGGAAATCTCCTTCACTGTGCACTGCTGCTGCCCGTAGAACTCTGCAGTAGTTTGTTCCAAATCTGTTGCTTCAAGGGGATGTGGTATGATTGTAATAGGTAAATATCTCAAGACCGTGTGTTGTGTAACGGGGGAGTAATATGACGTTCTCTGTGGGCTTACAATTTGACGCCTCCCTTAAAACAAATTATTTCAAGAAAACAACCAACCAAAACAAAAACCGAACCCCAAAGTAGCAATCATACCTGCAAGCAGGTGTTACTGTTATATATTATACATTTGATGTAATCAAGCACTTGACCTTCTTCCTTTACCTTCTACCTCACTTCCCCCACAGCAGCACCACCCACTGCAGGAAGTTTCTCAGCAATGAATTCCCAGGAATGAGAAAACTTGCTATTTTTAAGTTGCCGCTACCTGATTCGCTAGACACCAAATCAAACTTTAATGCAGTGTACGAAAACCTTCCTTTGATTTTACTTTAGTATGCCCAGAATGTAACTCCGCGATGCGAGTTGATTCAGTAATGCAAATACTTTAAATAAGCACCAAGCTGATAGAAAATGTCAAGGTGACAACCCAAACAACAGCTGTAGGCCAATGACAGCGCAACACTCTGCCTTCTTCCAGGCACAGGAATCCTGAAAGCAAACAAACATGTAAGTTCCCCATTCTATTCCATTCTCAGATGTTAACTGTCTCATTTCTCTGCTGAGACTGAGAATTCTGGAAAGGGTTCCAACGTTTGACATTTCAGATATTCATCTCAAACCTACTGCATTCTGTTTCTGCCCTCTTTCCTCATGGCTGCTGATGCACTCTCCAGTAGTCTCTGACCTACCAGCACACGGACTGTTCTTACACTGGGGTTTAAGGTGGGCATCCATCCCTCCCTGAACTTGCCAACACTCAGCAAAACCCTTCCAAGTCGTTCTTCCCCTTTATGCTAAGCACAGGTGACGCACGTGCCAGCACCAGGCCTGGCAGCACAACACACCTACAGCAGCTGCACAGCAGACCACAGCGGGGACCTCTCTGGGTGGCCCCAAGCTCACTCAAGACATGCATGGGACCACGACCAAGAAGCTGGTACACACTGATCATACCGGGAGCAGGAACCCAAGGGGGAAGCCTGAAGAGTCTGTGGGAACAAAGATGCCCATCAAACAAAGCAGGTTTCTAGGAAAAGGGGCAACAGTAGCAGAGACCAGGAGCCCACCGTGATTTAAACTAGTCTTTCTATTAAAACTGATTTTAATATCACTAATACAATTCTGTTCTAACCTGACACAGCAGCGATAGAAAGTCTCTGCTTCTGCTTTAACACTATGGAACGACGGACAAAGTTTATTTGGATGTGGCTATATAAGGTAGGTGTTGATGAACTCAACTGTAGCAGTGGCTGGCACAGCCTGGGGACACAATTGTTCTCAGATCAAGGCTTTTTTGTAACCATCTCCTGACTGCTCTATTTTTCAAAGAGGAGAAAGTACATCTCCTCAGAAAATCTGATGACCAGTATCATCAAATGTATCAAGTCTAGATAAAGGCAGAAAAAGCATAAAACATAGACATCAAAATATGCAGAAACAGAATATTTTAGGAAAATAAACTAATCAAAGTGATGTGCTATTCCATTTAAATGGGAACTCTTCCTTCCAGTGATCATTTGGGTGATTGCTGTATATCTGTCTGTGTCATAATACAAACTCCCTCCTCTTTATTATAAGCCTGCCTTCTACTCAATCAGTCCACAATTCTTATGAGTTTATTTCCATTAGAAGAGCTACAAAGAGCATGAAGGGAGAGTTCTGGGGGAGAAGTCAGTTGGTAAAACCTCCCATCAAGATACATTCACAAAAAAGGACACTCATCAGTGAGTGACCTCAAGCAACCGTAAGAAAGATATGACATGATAACTCCGCAATTCGATTTCTATACCTTTTTTAACGATTCAAGAAAGGAATCTACTTGCACAATCCAACTCTTCCTCTCTGGCTTGTGCAATACAGAACTGCCCAACGTTCACATACTCAGTTGCCAATCATATAGACAGATACTCTGAAGAGAGATTGAGATTGGAAATGGAAGGCTACTCCTTTCTCTTTCTTGAGCAAAGTCAAAATATTATAGAAACTATTCAACCGCCTGAGCTTAGTCTAATTGAAATTACTGAATTAAGATGGCATTATCTTACAACCCCCTTTCTTTACCCATCACACTCACAATTTGTCATCCTATCACTAAGGAAAACCTTGAACGTTGTAAATTAAGAAATCTGAGTTACTTAGAAGAGATAATCCCAGAAAGTTTCCCAGCTGCCGTACCTTTCCAGAATGAGGCGAAGCACTTCAAGCCAGTATTATTAGTAACAAATTAGTATGTAAGAAAGATTCAGGAGCAGAGTTAAAAGTTAAAAAGATCCTTCTTTGCTAGAGAAGAGTAGACCTTGGTGAAAAAAAAGCGCTGACAGAAATGTCACAGAAACTGCACTAATGACAACTCTACTACTAGCTCACTAGTCAGTATGCAAAAAAGTGACAGCAATGAGCTCCAGCTTCTACTACTCTCCACCAAAAAAACTAATGAGATGTAAAAGGACTATATTTTTAGCAGAGATGCTTGCACAAAACACTCTTCAATCCAACACCAAGAAACTTCTGCTTTTCCAGCCATGATTCCTAAGGCATTTATCTTAAACACTCCCCATGCAGGAATGCAGGATCGACGGTCAGGTTCACCTGCTCAAACAGCACAAGGCAGACACAAACCTGCGTAAAAGGAACAACTTGGGAGTCCTTGGGTAGCATAAAACAACCTTCTCCTGCCTCCCTAATTTCCACAATAGCAAATACTTCATGGAATAGAGCTGGGATTCCTTTGATTCTCAACTGCAAAACGTGAGGAGGGTAAAAAACGGAGCAGCGATTTAGGCGAGGTGATGGCAGCTCTGCGCAGCCCTGATCGGCGCTGACAATTCCACGCCAGCCTCCGGATTGAAGTGATCTACACAACAGCCTCAAATACGGCAAGTTCTGTGATCACGAGCCTTACCACACACCACACCTACAAGCAAAATATTCTGCCACCCTTTAATCTGCATTTTATGACTTTCAAAACAAATGACACTCGAAGGGAGGTAACGAACAGGAACAGTGATCTCGGAAACAACACAGCCTCTTTCCTTTTTCTGCACTTCCATATAAAGTATCCCATGAGATGTGAATGAGCCACTCAAACTAATACTGGAGAATTCTGTCACCTGAAGTCACACGTTTGAACTGAAAATATGTCTAGTTTGGTGTGGGGTTTTTGTTAGTTTGTGTTTCTTTTTTTTTTTAAATTGAAGAGGTCTCCTCTTTGCCTTGTAGCTGTGGATGATTTTGCCCTGTCAAGTATTTTTCCTAATAACAGCCCTTGTTACAATTATTTCTATTTTTTATCTCAGAAAAGACAAAGGATGGAAAACACCAGACATCAAATAATCCTACAGAGAGAGGTTCTGCTTCACCAGAGGAACGAGGCAGCAGGCAGCCTTTGACTCCACTTCTGCTGCTTGTCAGTGCTGGCAGCAAAGAATCAGTGTCTCCAGTGTTGTTATTACAGCATTACAGCAGCCTCCAGGGTTTTAATTCAATTATTAAATTACATCAGTGAATGAACAATTTTAAATCCGAGAATTAAAGTTTTATGAATTATGTCCTGCATTACCAGCTTTTAGTCATGAAAAATAACTGTGTAATTATTCAGCAGATAAAAATGATCAAGACAAATCCAGTAACTGGCCAATTTCATTGTCATCTCACTTCAAAGAGAATCTAAGAGAGAAGATGATAAACCAGGAGTATATTTAACAACAATGATAAACCATGAATATATTTAACAATATGACATTCCTACTCCAGCAGCTCCAATTACTTTTGTCTTTAGCACCTGCTAACACTGCCATTTTAAGAACTTAAACTAACAGTATACCCTGAGACTAGGTACCTATATTAATTTCTAAATGAACAAATTGCTTTCCATGTATTCAGCTATGTGCTAATTAAAATGACTGATGGTCAATACCAAAGTCATTTATAGTTCTTGTCAACGTATTTGTCTTGTTCCTTAATGTATTAAGCACTTTACGAGGTATTAAAATGCATCAATGACAAACTCTGATAAGATAACTGATTAAGCCTCTGTATTATCCACTGTATTTGGAAAGGAAGCAGACTCTGTACATCATTCAAGAGAACAGGGTCATCCAAGCATCTCAAGATGGAATTAAGATCGTGACAAACCAGGAATCAGGCACATAAATGGGACAGAAACAAGC
Organism: Eurystomus gularis; assembly: GCA_013400335.1. NCBI lineage: Eukaryota > Metazoa > Chordata > Aves > Coraciiformes > Coraciidae > Eurystomus > Eurystomus gularis. The sequence goes on from VZZY01014769.1 coordinate 56,305, forward strand.
AATTAAGCAATGTGTCCAGAACAGCTATTTAAAACATCAACATCACCTGAAGTAAGAATCATTAACGAATTACAAACAGTACTATTTGACATCTAATGATACAATCCATAACGAAAACTCAAACCTTGGCTCTTTACTAGTTAAACAGCATCAATCAGTAGGAACCAATAAATGCAGTTAAGTCTGCGCAGACTGATTCATGTCTTCCATCCTCCTTGCTCCCAGGAAAGCTCTTGGTCCTAACGCAAGAAATCCTAGTACAAGTCCACTCTAGTTAGAGTTTACCTAAGCAGTTCATTCTGGAAGATCTACAAGAACATACACTCACAACTGTGATCTAAACATAAAATGATCTTTTAGTGTTTTTCAAAAAGGTTCTTGGCTCAAGTGTCTCAAAACCTTAGGATGGATCTGAGAAACTGGAATGTAGGAGCTTCGACTATGAAACTATGTCCTTTATAGGCACATAAAACCTGAACCAGCATTCCTGGCATCTTTGAGGAAGGGGTTTTAGGATTTGAAAGACTGTATTTTATTAGAAGGACTCTTATTACTGCCTGGAAATAGTATGAAGGATTCAAAAAAATCTGAATATACAAAATGGTAATGAAGTTAAGCCACTGTTTAATATTCAAGATGATAATTAGAAGGTACTTTGGACGGAGGAATTTAACCGACTATTGAGGTTTCTCTTACTTTTTGGTTTGGAGTATTTCGGTGGCAGATAATCAGTTCTCAAGGCATCAGAGATCTCAAATATCAGAAGATCAGTATGACTGAACATAAAAAAATAACTATGAAGGATTCATAGATGTATTAAAACTGATAGACCCGTATTACCACAGGCACGACACCTGATGAAATGACCGTGTGGAAAACTCAAAACCAGCTACTCATCTGCTTACACTAAAAGCCACTGCCACAAGTATTAGTAATTACGAGAAATTTTAGTATTAGAGAAGACCTCTATGAGACATACACGTGTTTTACACAGGCATAGCAAGTTCCCGGGCCTCACCGTAACAAACCCATTTTGTGACCCTTAATTAGCAGAGTCAGTACAAAAATCTCTCTGATCTTGACAGTACGAAGCCAAGATGACTCAGTTACCAAGTGTGATACATCAAGATGAAAAGCGCTCTACCACAACCACATAGCACTCTTACTCTCATCACCAATTCTATTTTAAACTTCCCAAATTGAGAGGGTTTTCATTCCCCTCCTTTTTACTCAGGTGCTTCATCAGTAAGAACCAGACTTCAAGAATCTCAGTAATAATGCTCAAGGTTACTACCATTTGGGATTTTAGAACTCTGTAATTGTTCATAAACTTTAACTAGATAAAAATGTCATGTTCATATCTCAACGATTAAATCTGCTGGGTGAACAACCAGTACCAAATGGGAGATGATGATTACCTATGCGAGGAAACCTCTCTTGAGAAAAACTGAAATTCTATTTAAGGTAGCAATGGTCCATAGCTACTATCAACAACAATCTTGAATGTCTGACTGGCCTGAGTAACACACTCATCAACTATCCCTGACAATTTACTACCAATCCTAGCATGTTCGATGACTGCACAAAGTAATGAAATAGTTCATTAACTACAACCTGACGAAGAAAACCTGCAGTCTTAAGTGATTAGGAATAAAGTGAATTTGCAGTGCTCTCATATATTGTGTAGGTACATACGCACACACTCTTCCTTAAGGAGAAAGAAAATAGTGTTTTGTTTAAGAGAGTGTAACAGGAGCAGTGTGGAACGTGTAGAGGAGAACTACGTTCTCTAGATTCTCTGTTAACCTGCTGAACAGAAAGTAAGAAATTTCACAGAAATATGGGAGAGGTAATGAAAACACACAGGAAAGGGTGCAGAAACAGCTATTCATAAAATACTCTGTCCTCTGCATCTACCGTTAGGTAACTGTGATGTTTTGAAAACTCTTGGGAACCCACTTGCCACACACTTACCATTTGTAGTACGATGCTCTCTGCACCTGCCTGGAAGAAAAGCACCCAGGCTTGGTTTCTGTTGTTAGAGCACAGAGCTCCTAGAACAGAAGCTCAGTGTTACACATTCACTACAACACAGAGACAGCATTACCGGTTTGCAAAGAATGCAACAACAGCCCATGTCTAATTAAAATCAAATCCATGATGCACTTCTAGGTGTTGGGTTGTGGGGGTTTCTTCCCCTGAAGGAACCCTGCTGAAATAACATACTAACTTAGGGTTTGTAGTAAACTCTTTCCGCTGAAGGGTATGTCTGTAACAGTAGCTTTTGCAGGCAATATTTTCTTTCCTGTATTGTCATTCTAGATTTTCACTAACTAAATAAAAATTTAAAATAATAAAACTAGATTTTTATTACGAATTAAACACCAAACACTTCCTTCCATACATGAAAGTTTCTCAAAACACTGGCCCGGTCCAAGCAGGCCAATACAAATACATATGGGCCATCTCTAACGATTTACCACTTGTTATTTCACAGGAGACAAGTCAGTATAACAAGGCTTCTTCACAGCGATGTCTTCAAAGCACATAAAAAACCCAGCTCATAATGAATGAAAATTAATTAAGAAACACAGTAAGGCATATATGTTAATAGCTGAATGAGTGCACATTGTGTCCAAAATGAGTATCTCTTGTCCCCTCTTCCTTTCGGGTGATGGCTGTTTTGCTAGACCCTAGAAATTGCCCAGGTCAGTTGGTCAGTCCATGCTCCTGAGAATCACTGCACACTGCATGGTCACCTTCCACAGCATACATGGAAATGAAAAGGAGAAGGATTCATTCTCCAAGTTCTAACAAGAGCCGTCAAGTCTTGCTGGGGCAAGTTCTATGCATTTGTAGTCTACTTGTGGTCAAGTAGCCTAAGAACAGAACCTGAAACTAATTGTGCTCATCATGCCCAAGACATGTCCAAACATAAAACCGAGCATTCCCTCTTAACAGCGAAAGGCAAGAAAAGCCTCTGCTCACAGCAAACCTTCTGTTTTAAAGAAAAGTTTCAAACACTACAATTTGCAACATTTTAAGTCATTTGCAAAGGTCTGACTTCTGTGCAGCAGACACTGTCCCAGGCTTGTCCTAGATCTAATACCAAGGGAGAAAATGTGACAGAATAATACAAAGCACTCCCCATTATCTTCAATCTTGACTGGAAAACAGACAAGGAAGTTTAACAACCACACAGATACTGCAATAATGGGAAAGTGTACATTAAGACGTATTTTCAGTGTCTTTAAATGTTTCCAGGCATTATCTTCAACTCAGTTTACTACTTTTGCCTCAATTCATTAAATAAACACTACATTGTACATAACTAGCTCATACCTACAATTTATAAATAACGTGCTACCTTCCTATTTCACTTTTATTCTTCCATTTGTTTTTGTCTGTTTATCAAAACAGCTCTGACAGGAAAAAAAACTTCTGCGTTTTGTTTGTGTACAATAGTTCTGCTGTTTCCTGCTATGCTTCAGAACAACACTGCACAGTACTTTCAATTGCACAGGCTATGAAAACTCCTGCTTGCTTCAGAAGCATAAAGCCGGCCCTGGGAGCTCCAAAACCTAACAATAAATGACACGGTCGGTAGCAATTTCACCATCCTCTGAAGGGAGAATACCAGCATACGAGGGAAAGAGTAAAGTTCCTTAGATTTAGCTGTCGTTCTCTGCAAACTACATCTCCCGAAGAGAGACTAGAAAGTTAGCAAAGCTCTGTAGTTGGGTCACACCCCCCACCCCAAGGTCATCCACAAATAATTTACTGAACCATCACAGGTGAAAAATGCAAGTTGCTAAAAATAAAACACATACTTTAATACTTACTTTTTCGTGTTGCCGTGGTACTTTATTTCTTCCTAACAACACACAAGATGACATCTCACTGCATTCACATCACTGGTCCTGGGGCACCCAAGACTTGAGGGTCAAGTTCACCCTCAAGAACTTCATAGTATTTTCACAGAAGACATGAACAGTGCAAATATTCAACAGTACTACTATTTTTTTCTTTAAAACAAATCAAGTACTAGCAGAGTGGAGTAAGAAACTCAAGATTCAGAAAGACCTACGCTACCCTGGATGTGACACCTCCGGGTTCTGCCACATAACATGGAGTTCTCTTACCGTGCAGCATGAAGGCAAGAAACAGCCCATCCTAGTGCCCGTGCGCTGCCTACCAAAGGTCCTCTCTAAATCTGGGGGCAAGGACAGGCAGTAGAATTTACCAGAGTATCCAAGCACTGTAAGGTCTACCTGTGGTCAAGCAGCATTAGAGCAGATGGTGCTGGAAATGACATCGATCAGAACACCCCAGAAATACCATCAGGCCTCCAGAGTACTTGGAGCCATGTGGTGTGCACTGAAGACACGACTGGTGGCTCACAGGCTGTGTGTGGCTATCTGATGCTCTGGTATGGAATTGGGGATTTCTCAAAGTGGTCTTCTCCAACATGTCAACACAGCTTGGCTTTTAATTACAGTTCTTTTTCTGAACTTCCTGTCAAGTGACATTCTTGCTCACATTACAATAAAACGTGCATGTCTCGTCTCTTACAGATCTATGCAGAGTGCAATAAATTAGTCAATTCTACAGTAATGCCTTAATTTTCCTAGGTATATTTTACTCTATAGTAACACTTCACAAGGGAATCCAATAGATTTCTGTGATTGCTTGAAAGACTTGTGTTGAAACAAAAGATGACCGACTTATTTAAGTAATCTCAGCCTGCAAACAACAGCTTCTCAAGCACGTTAAGTTGGGGAAAAAAATCTCCCTTGTAACAAAACGTAACTGGTTATTAACCTTTGCAAGCACATGATCTTGAAAATTCTGTGTTGGAATCACACATTTCGAAAAATTTTCCTATAAGAAAATAAATGAAAAGTTCACTTAGACTGGGAAGGACCTCAGAAGGTCTGTAATCCAACCCCTTGCCCAAGAGAGGCTCCAAATCGAGACTGCTTTGCTCAGGAGTTTGTCCTGTTTACCAAAATCCTCCAAAGACCGTTAACCATCCTCACAATCAATAGTTTTCCTTGTGGAAGACAAATTATCAGCCCTCACGTGTGCTTTTAATGGCTAACATGGAATAATCACCACATCCCACCTCATGAAATGTCACTAAGAAGCACAAGGGAGCTCTGAGATCGTTTCTTCAGGACTGCCTTGCCAGTATCTTTCTTTCCCCTATAACCTCATGCCAGAACACTGGTTATAGTTGAATGTAGTATTGGGTGGAAGCATCAAATAATAATTTGGTGAAAAAATTGTCACATCTGTTTTGTAAAAATTTTAGCATGCTGACACTTGTAATTTTATAGTTTCCCATCGTAATAAGATAAAACTAAGCTGCAACAACTGTATTGTCCTGATTAAAGTAAATAACAGGAAGCAACGCTGCTGTGCATCTCAAAATCTATCTTTCTGAGCAAAGCAGACTTTAATAATTCACAGTGTGAAAAACTGCAACTTCATTTCCACTAACAATAACTATTTGATAGAGCCTGGATTGAATTAATTTTATACTTCTGGGAAGATCAGCAAATGATCTTTTATGTAACCGACTGAAATAGGAACAACACTGTGCAGACATTGCAACAACATGCCAATTACCACGGTGTAGTCTCTGGTGAAATATATTTCCAGTTTTCAAAGTTGAAAGACCTTCAATAATGGTAATTAAAGATGTTCTAATGCTAAAAACGCTAAATACACCGGGGATGTAAGAAGAGATTAAACAACTTCCAGTGGCTTAGCATACAGCTGCTGTTGCAAAACCGTACTGGGACGTGAGCAGAAGAGCCTGGCTTCACTCGCAGGCACTCTCGGGAACATCCAACTGCCAAACCACGCCTGCGATGTCTTTTCATAGCTCACTAATTGCAACGTGCCAAAATCATATCAGGGACCTTCCTAACAGTCTGTCAGCACAGAGTTGGGTCCCACCACCCAGGACATCTCGTAGGCACATCTGAATTGAGTATAAATTCAGCCTTTACTTGCAGTTTACCCATTGAGTCCTCGGTTACCTCAGTGTTACTGAAAAAGTGCCTTCTAAATTCTTTCCTGTATCTAAATTGGATAAACGAACTGATAGATATCAAATAATATCCTCAATGGCACAACTAAATTTGATTTAAATCAGTAAAAAAAAGTCAGTAGGGCACACCACCAATCACCATTAGTTCAAATCTTCTCTTTTAATAGAATAAGCAGCCTCCAAATTGAGAAAAATTACAGTGGAAGTAAAATGTGGTAATCAAGTCCATGTAATCATCTTCAACGCACTAATATTTCAGTGGATTCAGAGGCAGAACACACTAAGGCATGTTTAACTTCTCTTCCATATTCATTTCCTTTCACAACAGGCCATTGAAAAGCCACACAAAAAAGCAAACTATCCATATTTTATCTGCTGAGCTGTCACTTAGAAGTACGAAAAAAATTGATCTATTCACTTGCAGTTTATACTTCTACTGTATTAACACCCAGAGCTCAGTCCTAGTTTAGCAGTTATCTTCTCTTCACAAAGACTACCGCCTGGTTTTTATCCTTATCTTGATTTAGATCAAGACTTTCTACACAGAAAGCTGACGTCCAGCTCTACATAGATCAAACATAGAACATCCTCAATGTAAGTTAACATTGTATGAAAGCTGGAGGAGTTCTATTAGTAGCTTTGCTTATGCTCAGCTGTAAACTTATCTCTTACCTCCTCCTCCTTCAATCTCACAAGCTCAATCTCACCAGAGCCATCACTGACCACTGCTGCCACAAAACATGAGGATCGTCAAATGCTGCAGCGTAATTCCTCATATAAAAAATACCTAATCCACTGGCTATGTTAGGAACAGCCATATCCCGTTTTCTTTTATCCTTCTACCCACATCATGTGGTTACAGTCTAGAAATGCCTCTTTGGTACATACGTAAAGGAAAAGAACCACTCTAAGCTCAGATGACTTTGAGGTTTCCCGATAGAAGCAGGTTGTATCGGATGTGCTGTGAAATCCTCACCTGCACTGCCACCGGTATCCAGGGGTAAGCTAAGATGGACAACTTGCACATTCAGAAATGGCAGAAGAGCTTGAAAGACAGGCAGCTACTCCTTACAGAAAAATTGAGTTAACTTTAAAACCTGTAACAGGAGAAAATCTATCCAAGAAATTAAATTAAAAATTAACAAGAAAATTGTCATACACATTGTTATATATATTAGCAAGCTAACAATCATTAACAACCATCCCAGATGCACAGGAACATGATTTCCACATGCAAAACAAGGAATGCAAAAGGGTATGAAGACAAACTCACTACACTGAGGAAGAATAAAAGCCAAACACCCAGAATAGGTTCATTTAGAATTCACTGAGTTAGATGATTTCACACTAGCCCCAAATCTTCCACTCTGGCAGCTAACAGGAGTTAGGCCAGATCAACACAGCTGCCACCTTAAGACTGTTAGAAGTTAAACTTGGTTTAGAAGATAGAATATGAGCAAGCTCTTGACCCCAACAACAGAACAAACTTTTTCTGTGCTCAAAGAAAAAGCCAATGCGAGTGCACTCAGATGTGTCCTGAGAGAGCAGACAGGACTCCATCCTGTCTCCTACAGAAAGGGGAAGTCACGTAATTTGTAAAATTGCGGGTATCTGACTAAAGCATTCTGGTATCTGAATATATTTCAGTTCCCACATTGCCATTTGGTCTTATGGGAGGTGTAATTTGTCAAAATGTAGGATGTAACACATTGTGCAGGAAATTAAAACCATAGGAGAAGGTTTATTTACAAAAGCCCCGCTTTAAGGTGCCTCAAATATCATAAACCTGTAATACAGAAAAAAAAACTAAGTATGTATTTACAAAGATGATTCACATCTACCTCAATATAAAAATCCATATCCTGGGTTTTAAATGGTAATTTAAAATAAAATAGTAAATATTCCAAACAGAAAATAATTATTTCCTAGTGGTAACTGATACAGGTTTCTAAACTCCTTTTTTGGAAGGAATTGCATCCTTTTTTTGTTTCATACGAAGGTCTTGTTCATTTCTAGATTTTATGATTACCAGCCTTTTTTCAGAGCTCTACAGCATTTCATTATTGACTACTGCTTTCCATGAGGTTTTATTGTTCTGTCTGGCATTTTAATTACAGACCTGGTATCAATTTTACATACTTGCTGAAGAGGGGAAAAAAAAAAAAAACCACAGACCTTAATACTGACTTGGCTGCAAATTTACACCATGACTCCATTAAAATAATTAATTTTGCAACAGAAGTCCAGCATTAAGTATTTTTCCTTTGTAATGTAGAAATATATCTGACTATGTCGGACAGCATTAAAACAAGTAAATGAAAGGTAACATTTATAACTTGTAATTGTCAGTTTTGTGAGAAATCACTGAAAAAAAAGTTGAGTTTCAAAGAATACGTAAGAAACTGTCAAGATGAACAACGTGGCCAGTTCTAGGAAGCTCGGTGTTGCTGAGGACACACACACACACACTCTACCTTCCGTCGATCCAGTACCAGCTGTGGACCAGGCACACGGACTGGATGCTGTATTTGTACCACACACAGGGAAGTGTGAAAGAGTAACAGAAAATCAGCAAGAAACCATTGCACCCCCTTTTACAGCTTTTCGCTTGAGATTCAGGGCCTGCCAATAGGTGTACAGACTGGATGTTATGCTTACATGAAAAACAGCATTGGTTTCAAACATCTGCAGCTGAAAAACCTGTCATATAACGCATGTTACATGGAAAGACATGTCACTGCAATTTGATCTGGACAGGTCAGAACTCCAGAAGAAAGAAGGAAGCAAAGAGAACATCAGTGGAGAGATTTACTATAAAACAGTACAAAGCTTCTCAAAATGCTCATTAAATTCATCAAGTAAACCAGGAGTTGTCCCACATATTCAGTATACGTACCCACATACGTAACTTGAAAACAGCACTGCCCAGCGTGCCTCGCTATGGGTGAAGTACATCGACAATCTTGGCAGAATCCAGCCATTTGTTCATAACTTTCTACATGAAGCACTGTATTTGAAACAGCATGTCATCTTGCTTGACGTTTCATATACTGTCACATTACCCAGTATGATTTGACAGGTATCTAACAAAAGGTAACAGGTCATGCAGGAAATGTAAAACCACGGGAGAAGCTTTAAAAAAACCCTAAAGTCTCCCTCCCTTCTAAGAAGTGCCTTCAATCAGCTATTTTAAAATATGACATAAAAACCCTCCATAGCCGTGTAATTTTTGTATCTACTAAAGCCATGAGAATTACAACTCCGAAAACATCAGATAAATAAAACAAATTTTTACTTCAGCATATTCTGTTCCCTTGATTTACTAGGTACATGTTGTCTCCAGAAAAAGTGCACTGCTCTTTACAAGGTGATTTTATGCTCAACTTGTAACTTCTATTCCTTATGGAATCCATTATCCGTTCCATATTCCTTATGGGCAAGTCCAAATTCAGAGACTTGTGGAGTTCATTTCCTGTCCCCAGCTGTTTCAAGATTTACACACTGTATCTACTGCCACAAATGAAAGAATTCACAAACACGCTAAAACACAAAAACTGTCCCTGTGTATCAAGCAGTTAGTTCATGACGGAGAGTGCTGTTCAGATCTGATCAGGAGAAAAAAGCAAACAGACATGAATTCAAAAAGCACTAGCTCTGCTGAATTTTCTGTGCTGACTCAGCAGACTTATCAATTCAAGGGCAGGAGGGGAGAAGGGGGCAAGGACTTCAACTCTCCCTAAATGTAAATTCCTGACACAAATGAGACGCTTACACCAACATCAAGTTGAATGCAACAGGACCCTCTGGAGTTTTAAATCCTCTGTACAGTGATTCTAATGGGCAGTATGTGCTTGCTTTCAGGCAAACTGACAAAATAAAAATGAAAAATAGGCAAGCAGGGATATATTCACCTCACTGAACTACTCAAAAAATAAACTTTAACTATCATTTTCTTGTTTATGTCTTGTCACAGATTATTAATTTTTAAAACTGTAGCAAATGCGTGATCTAAATTCCTCTCCATTACCACAAACTCTATTAAAGATCATGCGGAATGAGACTAAGTACTCTGAAATAATCTTTATTCTCTAATAATAACTATTTCCAAATTTAAGTAAACTGCAGAAATGGTTTGCTATTTTGTGCTACGTCAGTCATTTAATGGTACATTTCACTATTACAATACACGCTGCAAAATGAAAAGACTTCCCAATTAGTGTCTTTGTTCTTTCCAGTCATTCTATTCCACATCATAATACATCCACAGAAAGCTTAATTCATCATCAGGAAAAGTCACTTTTCAAATGAATACCCCAAATCAAACACCAGAGAATAAAGTCAATCACCCCGATGACAGGTACCGGAACACAGACCACAGCAGCAGACACTGTCATTTCACACAACAGACACCTGGACCTGCACACAGGCTGCACCTCCAGCACAGCCTAAAAATTCAGTCTCGTTACAGCATCCTGATGGACTGGATCCAGTTACACGTGAGGTTTGACTGTTCAGCAAAACAAAGTTGTGCTTGGTGCAGGCAGAGTGCTGGGGGGCCTCACTGGAGTCCCCGTTCCTCTGCAGCGAGCACTCCGGGCTCTGGAACCTTCACTCAGACTTCATCTCTGGCAATGCTTTGTTCTCAGAGTCCCTAGAGAAGCTCTCTTCCCTGAGATAATAGTGGTGGTCTGATGAAAGATGCAAACTTAAAGTGCAGCAGTAGGTGGCTTTAAGACTCTATAGCAGTATTTCCAAATACAATTATTTTTCTCCTAAGTAACTCACCCGAAGTTTGAGGGCTTCTCATTCACAACCTAAGCTATCACTCCCATAAAAACTATTGTATTATTTCATTTCATAACTAGGTTATTTCACACAGAAAATTGTTATTTTCCAGATAGAAATAATGACATTTTGTATTCAGTAAGAGTGCAAAGAAAGGAGGTAAGTTTATGTAACATTGCCCCTTTTAAACTCTACTGTATGTTCTCTTAGTCATAACTAGCACAAAGAACCTAGCAGTGTCCTAATGAAAACAACTGTCATGCATCTATCAGCTTACGTTTACCAGGAGCTACAAGCACAGATGTTCTAACAGCTGTTTGCTGACACTAGTGTAACACCACCACAGCATTTCTTCCAAGTAGCGACTACATAAGGTTTAGAAGTAAAGATACACACCTGAACACCACAGACAGATACCTGAGGATTTTCTGATCTGTGTTTATCAGCGATCCTGGGAAACATGGGACGAACAGTGGCTCACGAGCCTAACTTCAGCCACTGTTCCTTCAAGTATAACATACAGTCATTATATTATTTTTTAAATAATTTCTGTGGGTAGATAGATGAAAAAATCTTATATTTTATGCTCCTGATAATAAAATCTTACATGAAAGAGCTAATATGGGACATCTAAGGTAACAATACTTCAGTCTTCAATCTCACCCTCAAGTCTGTACAACATCATGCATCTAGAACAAAGAGGCTTCCAAGGACTACATGAAAAAGGAAAATAACAGGGGAAAACTGAGGATCAGTCTAACATTACATTACAGAAACACTGAAACTACAGCATACGACAATAACTATCCTAGTATGTCACTGGCAGATGAGCTCACACTACCAACAGGTACATTCTCAGACCCTACCAAATCTCAAGTGACTCACGATCTCCACCACAGCTGGGTCTGTCCTAACATGGGAGCTGTTAATGCTTAACTGCAATGTGAACAACAGCATTTCATAAACTGAATCCACACGGATCATTCCGGTTACTATGTCACTGAACATGTAACTATTTTGAGAAATCTTTAATCCTAACAAGCCTATGAGGAGTCATACTAAATACCTGGGGATAGACGAAATACTTTCGTCTCTTTAAGGCTTCTCAGAGCAAAATGACCTTAGCGAGTTAAACTTTATCAGCTCTTGCCGTGCAACATTTGAAATCGCACTGATAGAAGAGCTGACATCTTCAAAGTCCAAAATGAGGAATGCCTGGCCTGTGCTAGAACATTCATGGATGTTATTGTTTCTTTAAAGGACTTCAAAAATCTCAAAATTCAGCTTCTTTTTTTGGAAGCTCCTGAATATACTATTCATCTCAGAGCTGCCAGAGCTGAATACCAATTTTTATTTATATTACTGAAAATGAGGTACAGTCACATCTCAAAGGAGAATCAAGAGTATGGAAGGAGGCTATTAATTTATTTCCCATTACCACCTGGACTTTTTTCTTTTAAAGTATTCACAGCAATTTATCATCTATTTTGCTTAGTCCACACTTAAAGTACTTTCATAAATATAAAACTGAAAAACATAATATTCTGACCTACTACAGCTGTAAACTAATCTGACCAGTGGTCTAACAACAGCATTTTAAATTAGTGTCTCAAGTGTTTAATTTAGATACAACTAGACGCTTAATGTACCATATGTTAATTCAATGATCACTTTTAAGTGAAGTTCCTTTGCTTAGGTTACTCAGGCTCCCATTTAATAAGAGACTAATGACTTGCTCATCCTCAGAGCTAAGTTTGAGAACCGGCCAACTACCTAAAATCATTTTCTGAACCTCTAGTAAAGGATGGGCAGGGGTTGGTGAACACGAGTCAGGAACCTCTGATGTCCTAGTTCTTCATTCCATCATCTTTTAGTAGTGGGAAAGCATTTTTAGACAGACGCATTATTAGTAAATAAAGCCAAACTGTAAAGTAGTTACAATCACCACCTCGAAATGCAGACTAGAAGGCAAAACCCTCCGGGGAGCACTGCCTTCTTCACAAGCCAGATCATTTACCTGCACTGGCAGCATACACTATAAGGGCACATTAACTAAGAACCTTCATTTCACCCTTCCAAGGGTGCCAACCGCCAGCCCCTTTTTAAATCGTCTTTCTTCTACAGTAGAATGGTTTTATTTTTCCTCAGCTGCTCGGTAAAACTGAAAAATAAAGAAAAAAAAAGTAGCCCATTTCTGAAGTGCAGGGCTAGCAGATGAACAAAACTTACCAACGAAGACAGTGTCCCACCCTACTCACTTCTTACAGACATTACAGCCCCAAAAGTCATTTGAAGTGACAAACTGTGTCCTGAAATTGTTGTATGGGTAATACTTTTGACATAAATATGACCACTACATTTGCTTTCACTAAATCAGTGAAAGCACAAAGAAAGTTTATTATAATTAACAATACAAAGGCTATTCTAAGTGCATTGTGTATTTTTACAAACAACTTATTAAAGCTATTTCATTCTTTCAATTAGGCTATCCTGTAGCTTACAGCCTCTGACATTATACTACACTGCTCCAAGCAGCATTCTCAGAACTACCTTCTGCATACAAAAACCAGTCATCAAGCAGTAGCAACACTCCATTTCTGGACCTCAGACAGACAATTGAGCTATTATCACCTGCTTTAAGTCACAAAACTGCTTCAACAACTTAATCACACTTCTCCAGTCATCATCAGTTAACAACAAAAAACACAGACCAAAAAAAACCCCTCTTGAGCTCTCTAGAGAAAAAGACTCCTCTAATCTTCACGACTTGACATGTTGCTGGTCGCTGCAAGTTTTTCAAGTTAACTGGGCGCACAACTAGACTCAAAAGTTAAGTCTGCTCTCAATCATTTGTACCAATTGTAAATGGTTGTCTAGAGGCACTTCCCTCCCCTTCTGTCCCTTCTAGAAAAATCCCCATGTTAATAAAATCAAATCTTTATGTAGAAAACATCCGAAGAACTATACTACCACACAGTAACCTTCAACTGTAGTATAATACTGCGGTCTCTTCAGTAAGACATCGTAACTAATAGTCCTCATGGAAAACAGAATAATAAAGAGAAAAGACCATGAAGACAATGAGGCTTGTAGCAGTCTCTAGTACCGTACAAGACGGTTGGGGGGAAGAGCAACTCATCCAGATCATCTTATCCCATGCTCTACAGCTTCTACAGAGCTCTCCTAGAGCACAGCAGCCATGCCTCGGATTTTAATCCTTTGTGGGCTTATTATTTACAAAACTATCCTGGCAACCAACTTACTGTCTTTCCAGCTGTCACTTTGTTGAGTGTTATTAACATGTATTTAACATCTTCATTTGAAAGCTGTGCATTACAAGTTTGGGAATAGAAAGCGGCTAATGTTATTTCTGTAAAGATGGGGCAGTATGTATTATTGAAGACAACACATAACAAGAGGTGCACGTTATCAAAATAGAAAACCCTCATGTCTTTAGGAAACAATGTAAAATTCATTTTTAAGCTGTCAACAGCAAATTCGAGAGGGACATTAAAATGCAAGAGGAACTCAGGCTGCTCCTTAGAAACCACTCAGTAATACTGCACACTAACATGTCTACCCAAATTCATAATCTTTGGGGTTTTTTCTGAACACCTATAGAACTTCTGCTGGTGTTGCTGGTTTTCTGAGTGGACTTCATGAGCCACGTTCCAAACAGACCAGTGTATCTCCTCACACTTTACCCACGAGAGGGCACCACAGGATTTCACAATAGCCGCACTCAGCTGAGGCGGGAGCACTCAGCACCACGGCTACTACAAAAAAAAAAAGGGAGAACAAAAATGCAAAGTTTCAGCAGGTCTTTTTTCATTTATTTACGAATTTGTCTTGGCACCCACAGCCAACCACGGAGTACTTTTCTGTAGCATAATTAACTTCTGGACACACAGCAGAAACCTTTCAAAATTAAATGACTCAGTAAAATAAACCTTGTATTTTCAGAAGTCACCAGCACATCAAGGTCATAGGGATGATTTCACCTGTGCCCTGTCTTACATGATTCTCCTCTCTTTCCCAGTTCAACTATTACACTCGGGTGGAACCAGGAAACCATCAATTTGTGACAGCTTGTTACCAGCATTTAGCAATCTTACCTTCACACATTTTTTAGCTAACAATAAAAAAGCCAACATTAAGATAAGAACACAGAATTGTAATAGAACAGGTACAGCTTACATACATGTTCAAAGTGGTTTAATTATCCCTTACACAGAAAACTAACCAGATGAACTTTTAGGATTCATTTGGTTTGCATTATCTCCCAAGTTCCAGAGTTGCAAGGACCCAGTTAAGGTTCTTCTGTCCCCTTCCTTGGTCTTTTTCCCTAAACAAGCATGGCCTCATGTGACTCTTGCTTGGCCCAGTTTCCAAGTCTTGCTTCCATCTGCACTGTACCTTCCTAAACTGACCCAAGAACATTTATACCCATGATCCATAGATTACTATTTCACTGTGTGGTACTTGAGTTTTCAGTAGCTCTCACAGATCCCTAAAGGGGCTGAACTGAAACGCTGTCCCTCCCAAATTCCAATATGCCATGTCTTCTATGCAAAAAATACTTGAAGACGCAGAGAAATATTCATTATTGGGCACCATCATACATGGCTTCAAAGTAAAGCCATTGGAATAAAAGTTAACTAGTAACCCATCTGTATTACCCAACTGTTACCTCTCAACTATTGTTCATCACGTGAGAGCTCCAGCACTCACACAGGTCAATACATCTGGAGCACAGCTGCTGAATTCTGTTATTTGTAAGCTCTCCTGCAGAAGATGGTCTCTCAGAGATCACCTGTAACAGCTGTGCTGGCAGACAGTGAAACATCTTTCATCACTCTTCCCCATGAGTTTTAAAGGTTGACATTCAGATCTTTTAATCTAACCCAACTATTCTCACTAGCTCTAGTCCATTTTTTTTTGGCAGTAGGTGATGGTTGAGGTTGCTGCAAAACGGTCACAGGTGGTGTGATAAATGCTAGGAGATAATATTCGTGTAACACCCGCAAGCTCTATTTATTGCCTTTCCTGTACATCCTCCATCCCTTGCGCACCTCCTCCAAGGAGTTCACTGCTACAGCTGTTCTGTAAAAGGAAAGAGTTTCTGTTGCAAGTGATGAGCCCCAGTGAAGCAGGACAGAGAAGCAGCGTTCTCCACCTTCTGCGTGGTGGATGAACTGCAGGTACCTGGTAGTGCATGAGCACAGCCCGCAGCACTGGCTTCAGCCAGGCTTTGTTGGCTCTTTTCCCCCACCCCGAGGGCTGCAAGAGGACCTACTTCTTTTTCACATTTTCTTTAAAAACAGTAAGTTCTTACAAATGAGTTGCCCATGGCAGGTACCTGCCAACATGAGCCTTCAATTACAGCACATGTACCATATAAAGACAAGCACGCACACAAATGTGTGAAAAATTGAAATGGCAAAGACTGTTACAAAGAACAAAGTGTGAAGAACTGAAATGACAAAGGCTGCGTTAACAGCTTGTCTCACAGTCACAGACTGGAATAGCTCCTAGCAGAGTCAGAAAGAGGCAATAGGATAAAAGGACTGACTTCAGATGCCCCATTTTTTCCTTTTTCACAGGTAGTTTATTAGCAGTTGAGGGCTGTTGACACAGTAACATGTTTTCACATAGCCAGATGTAAAGTTTAGATAGATTTAACACATCAGGAGATGATTCCCAACAAATAAACAGAACACTATTTAAAAAAAAAAAAAAAAAGAACCTTAAAGCAAAATACCTAGAGATGGAGTAGAATCTACTTTCAACTTCACCATTCTGAAAAGGAAAAATAAAAATCAATTTTTAAAAATTTATATCGAAGAATATTTGCAATAAAGCTGTCTAAAAGAGAAAGAACAACATTAAATGGAGCGCGACAAGCACTCCTGTTGTTGTTTTTACATGAAAAGAGACAACATCCAGACTGTATCAGCACTCTCGAACTCTTGGTCGAGGTGCTCCCAGAAGACATTCCTGTGTCGCTCGTGTTCATCACTGACATTTCTCAAAGTACAAAACTAACAACTGACAACAGAACTGCCCACAGAGGAGGATTTGCTCTGCAGTCTTCTCCTAGTGCCAGAGGGTGAGGGATCACCACTGTCAGGCTGTAATCCAAAAGAACAATGCAAGGTTTTGGAGCTTCCCAAAGGTTTAGAAAACACTTTACACTGTTTTCAAGCTCAAAAAAGCCAGCACTTGTTTGCAGGTCCACAGCACACCTACAAGTCTCACACCAGGAAATGGGTATTATTGTGTTATAAAGACTTATGTCTGAGAACAGGATCCTGGAAATGCCTCCCAGTGATCTTCTACTGTTGTTAAACTGCCCACAGACTTCCACTATTGATTGACTTCAAGAGACAGGAGTAAAACTGGATGAACCTTCGATTTTACCCAATTCAGCTAACTGTCTTGAGTTCCTTGTCTGATCTTCTGATGCCCACAAGGTGCAAGCAATAGCATTAGACAGTACCACCACAAAACTCCTGTCGATAGCCTGATACATTTATTCCATCAGTGATGAGCAGCAGATAGTCCTAGCCCTTCTGTGTTCCTTTGCTACATGCCTTAAACTTCAACAATTCCATTCTCCACATTTATAATCTAAAATAACAATCTGAAACAGGTAATTTAAGTTCCAAAGCTTACTTAAAACAGAAAATGTAAGACTTATATTAGTTTAAGACTTGAAGAATTGTATTTATTAAACGTGTTTAAGTTCTAAATGATTTTTTCTCTTTCCTGCTGTTCCTCACGCCATCCAGTAATACCTGCACCAAGGAAGGAAGATGCGCAGAAGTTTCCCGCATGTGAAGAGAGAAAGTGCATAAAGGGAAGAATAATCCAGGAGCTTTCAAGGACCACTGCTCTACTCATTGACTGATTTTCAATATAGTCTCTTTCTGCAGGCGCAGACCTCAGGATTTTAAACAGCAGATCTTTCCAACATCAAGTTTTCCAGTTATGTATCAGAACTGAACGTCATCTGCACAGCACAGAACTACAGCATCTCCATTGCAAACTAACTCCCAATACTCCTGGAACACTCACGCCAGGAAATCTGTGATCAGTCAAGGTAAGTACTTCTCGAAACACCTTATCTTGCCACCAGAACAGAAAAAAAAAGGCAGGCCCCAGGACAGAAGAAGAGCAGGGAGAGCAGCCAGCTTAGTTCTTGTGGTAACAGAAATAAAGAAAATAATATAAACAGGAAAGGAACTAGGGGATAAACACAGACATGTTTCACCACTGAGAGGTGAAGCAGCACTGGACAGTAGTAATAAAAAGAAATGCTTACACTACACTGTAAAACTGTGGCAATTACGAAAAAAAAAATCAAAACAGAAAAAGATTACTGGGAGAACAGCTAAGGGACTGAAACATGCCCAACTGCCTTCTGCAGCTATGATAGTGGACAAAATATGAAGTTCAAATGAAAGACAATTCTCATGGGTACTGCAGATGGAATATAGGAATCAATACAGCATCTTCTAGGAACACCAGATCAGCTTTATTAACCGTTGGCATAAAGTCAGGAAAATACCTCTTCGACAAATAACTATGCAAGATTAATTCATCTGCCTTACAAGAGCTCGCCACTGTAACACTAGAGGGAAAAAAGTTACTATTTTTGTCTTCTCCATGCTTCTAATAGGCCTTTCAGGGTTTAAAACAGTATAGCCACAGCATAATTTTTTAAAAAAGCAGTAATCCTGCCCACACTATGTATTACATATACGGGTGCTTTTGTTTATTACCCCCCAAAATTTACATCTTACAGGCACCAAAGTCAGAGCGATCCAAGTCTTACAGAAATCCAAGCTCACCCTTTTCCTGGTGAGGACATTCTCAGAGGTACGGCTGATCAGCTTTTACACAGGAACCTAAAGAGGACTAACTATGAAGCAGGAGTGAGGACGGCTCATTCTCTGCATGTTTTGTACAAGGAAATCATCTCCTTGTCATCAACCTCTGTTTTTCTTCATCCAACTTTCCCCAGTAAACTTGGGCATTTAGCCTGCTCATATCATGTGAAACAATAAGCTCAGAAGTCACTACATGGCACAAAGTAATACACAATATAATTCACGACTGCACAAAGATGCATAGCTAACAATAAAGATGTAGAAATCTGAGTTAACTACTTGTAATTACTGCTCACAAATCACTGAAAACCTTATTATTTCAATCTCATTATTTCTCCTTCCCCTTAATTAATCACAAGTTCCAAATCAACACACTTTAAAAGCTTCCTGTTGTATTTGGGTTCTAAAATACTATCAAAGTACAGCCTTTTTTTTTAAAAAAAAGACATTTAGAAAATTTCTGAAACTTCTGAAACTGAAAATTTCTGAATTGTTAACTTCACACTGTTAACTTCTGCCACTAAATTAATTACCTGCTATTGGAAAAAAGAAACAATTGCACGTTCATCCCTGAAGTCACGACTGCACTGTGACTTCAGAACACATTAGGATATCAGGTCCAGGAAGCTGCAGTGAGGAGTTCTCCCAAACACGCCAGTAGAGCTGCACTGTTCCAGGAATGGACACAGTAATTGGATAAATATTATAATAATAATTATTATAATAACAAACGCTGCACACATACACAAAATCAAGTGAAATGACAACCTCACTAGAGAGGTTTAGCATCTAGAGACAGAAACTTTTACCACAGCTCTGCTGTTGGGAACAACCGATGTTCTTTTACAGCAGGAATAACATTGAATGTTGGCGGGAAACACAGCGGTTATGCTCTGCCTAGCCCAGTTTCCACTTATTCTTCCTATGCATTATTCTGAAACTTTTAACAGACCTAGTTTAAAAGCATTAAAAACAAACCAAAGCGTTCTGTGACGCTAATGGAAAATTTCTGGTAGAGCAGCAATCCCCTGCTCAACACCCCACTGTTCCCAAACGCCTCGGGGTAGTTTCTGCATTTCAAGGGCGGCTGTACCGAGTTCCCTGCCAAAGTGGAGAGCGAATGCAACAGAAGATACTCTGAATTACAGAGTACACTTCAGTCCGTTACTGAAGCAGGCGGCACTCGCAGCCTTTCTTCCACCTGATCAGCAGTGTTCCCTTACCTTAATTCATGAAATAGTTGCTGCAGCATGGTCACCAGGGAAGGGAGGAGCACTAATGAACGACCTGAGCAGCTGGCTTCACCTTCCCTAAACAAGAGGTGAAGGAATTGTGGTTGATGTTACAATAAACTCCATTCCGAGCACAAGCAGAGGTGTTTCTCTTAACTTTTCACTGACGCTGGAACTCCGTGCTGATGTACAAAGATTAACACATCCCAGTAAAACTATACTGGAAAAATACCTCTCCGATCAAACTGATACCTTCAAAAACAAGGAAAAAAACAAACTACCCAAAATAAAAACCAAACGGAAAAAGAAACCAAAAAACAACCCACGCTAAACCACCAAACATTGCAGGCTCCATTGACAAGAGATGCATTTCTGTCCAGAATTTGGCATATACTGTATACTAGCTTTACTTTTCCTGAAATAAAATTCAGAAAATAAAACTTGCGTTTTGTTTGTACAGGAGAGTGACAACTCACGTCAAAATAATACTTACCACTGGTATCTAAAAAAAATTAAGTATTTTATTTACCTTTCTACAATTCCATCAACCTGGTTAGGGCTCTTAAAAAGACTGAAAAGCAACTACAGAAGGCTTGTGAAGTACAGGAATTACCTTCTATCCATGCATGAAACACTACCACTAACACAGACCCTCTGATCTCTCATTTCTCTTAATGTCCTGTTCCTGCAATCAGAAGATTGGATGAAAAGAAAACAAACAAAGAAACAAAGCCTCACCCCACAAAACAAACAAAAAAGAAAACCACAACACATCCAACAATAGCTTCAGCTTTTACCTTAACAAAATAAAAGTCTGCAAGCCTCATGCAAAAATAAATTCAGGAGTCCAAAATCTAGAAAGTGATAAAATAAGCCCAAAATTTAAAAATTTTTATTTAATCTATAACCTTCTGATCTTCATTTCTGATATCATTTTGAAGGACCAGCCTTTAAAATGAAATTAAGGCTATGATGAGACTTTGGGAGAGAGACACACAAACGCACATACCTTCCAAACTGAAGTCAGAATTGCATTTTACCATTGCAGAGTTCACAAGAGTCATAGGCCTTAATTCCAAACCTGACATCGAGTAAACCTACTATCAGCATGAAATGTCACTAGTTTTAAGCTGCAGAGTTATAGTACATGACAGCAATATAATAAAGGAACTGCACTGTATCAACATAATCTATTTTAACTGATAAATTCATCTAAGTTTCTCTTAGAAATAAAAAAAAAGAACATGACTACAAAAATGACGAGTACATGAAATAAACTATCTCACCTAGTCTTTCTTTGCTAATACTACCTAAAGCTATGAAGCATCACTCTGTATATATCACTTTTTCACACATATGCTCTTCTTAATAAAGAGGCCTCAAAAGCCACTCATGAAAGATGTGTAATGTGGTCTCACACAGCCCTTGCACATTTAAAAAAAAAAAGAAAAATTTCACTAACTGAGCTACTTGGAAAAGCTTAACTAAAACACCTTTCATGTCAAGAAGAAAATTTGTACACATGAACAAAAAAATCTGGAAACAAAAGTAAAGCAGAGTGAAGGAAAAAGGTATTATCAACGTTCTAGGCGTTTGAAAATACGGCTGAAGAGGATAAAAACACACACAAAATTGAGAAGTATTAACAAAATGGATGTCCCTGCTGCTCTGAAATCTTACAGTGTACAGCTTAATAAACACCTAGATGTTAAAGCTACTGAATTTCAATTTGCTGGTCAACCCTTTCATTACCATAGCAACCAACAGTCAGAACAACAGAAATAACATTTGCCTTCTGCATACGTACAGAGCATATTAACTTTTTCCAATTTACCTCACCTCAGAGACAGCATTGCCTTCCACCTTCATCAGCCTTTTCCACACTACAAGCACAGCCCCTTACACAAGTAAACAGTCTGTTTTCCCCCATTCTCACCCCACATTTTCCATCAGCTTTTCCAGTTCTCTCCCCCCCCATTTTCTTTCCAGTTTCTCCAATGATATGTGAAATTGTACAGCACTGATTCAATAGATTTGCTTAACTGATTTCTCTATCCATCAAATCGCATACTTCTCCAACACCATCGATGAAGACAGTTTAAGTGGTATTTCAGAAATCTATTAGCAATTTGTTAGAAAGGACTGCAATAATTCATGTGTGCTGGTTAACACAAAGGTTGGCGCTTTACTTACAAGGCTTTGAGAAGCCAAATTAACATCATGATAGAACAATTGCTACTGACACAGAATCGTTAAGGCTGGAAAAGACCTCTAAGATCATCAAGTCCAACTGTCAACCCAGAGCTACAATACTCTCATCGGGCCTTTTGTAACTAAAGTGAAATTTCAGCTTCCTTTTCAGCAAAGAGACTTTTAACAGGTACCAAATTTATCTTTTGTTTCCTAACAACAAGTGTTTGCTTTATCTTATGTTTGTCTGAAGGATGACTATAACAGCCTGCATTATCCTTGTCTGGAACATGCTGCAGATGAGTATCTCAGACATCAAACGCACATCATTTTTATGGCATTTTACAGCACTCTCTCAAGACTATTTAACGGTCAAAAGTTTTGATCATTCCTAGTATTCGCATACAAAAAAAAAACCAAATGCCAAAATGATCAGACAAACAAGGTCTTTTAAACTGTTTCACAATCCATCCACCACTCACCATGCCTTAAAGTCCTGTGGGTGGGATGTGCAGTCAAATTCATCTTTGGAACCTTACACAGTAAATTTATTTATATCTAAGACATATAGATGCCAAAACGCATTCGCACAGGCAGCGCTTAGTACACTCAAGTGCATGCACACATCGGAGCGAGGAGTACACATTAACCACGAGAAAACTTCTCACTGCAGAGCAGTTTCAAAGACACTGTTCATGTACTATAGCAGGACTTGTAGATGGCCTCCTAATTTTATCTGGTTCCTGTCCTTTTGAAAAATTTGACTAACACACATAATCTTCATTTTCCCCAATTTTCTGGATAGAAAAATGATTCTGCTATGTTGTAGATATTTCAGCTTAATAGTTGTAAAAGCTGGAAGGTAAGGAGGTAACAGATTCAAATGGCTAACCTTTCACATGCTAAAGATCACATAATAACAATAATAATAATAATAAGCAAGCTTTATGCCATTCCACTGAAAGGGATATCGCTATTTACCCAAGATGCTGGCATGTATTTTATCAAAAGTCTTTTTTATGTAACATATCAAAACAGAAAACCAAAATCTGTTTCCCTAGATCCAAGCCAGTGTGTATTAACAACTTAAATGCCATCCACAGGCCCAGATGATCAAAGGCATCTGAACACTGGAGGTACAGGTAGTACACAAGCCAGCATTCCTAAACAATGGTTTTGAAACATTTTTCAACCAACCATGAACATCCAGAAGAGAGAAAATAGCAGATGATAATTAAATCTGTTGACAAAAATAATCCAAAAGAAAGCAAGAGACACCATAAGTAATGCAGCCATAGCTGAGTAACAGTTTAAGAAAGTAACTCAATTCCTATTAACTGGCACTTGACGGATAAAGCCTTGTCCCAAAGGAATGAAAGAACCTGTCTTTTTTCCCCTCCCATGAAGATTGTACATGGGATGTTACAGTTTTATACCTAAGTAGTGTCTTTGGATTTAAGGTACACACACAATTTGAACACGTTAAAAAGTCTGCAGCAATAGAACTGGGAATATTCTGAAGGTACCACAAATGACAGAGCAGCTGTTAGGTTCATCGTTAAACCAGAGCAAGGGCTGCTTCCCTTCACCATTAAGTAGAAGAATGATCTGCAAAGTAACTCTGCAAAACACTGTAAAAGGCCAGAATATATATGTTATCCTTTCAAACCTGGGGTAAGTTTCATACCTTCCTACTGAAACCTTTCTTTAAAGCACCTGAATTGAAATTTCAGAGGAGAAAGAATAATAATACAGAGATCGCACTAATCAAGATAGACCTTACGCCTACAAGAATTACGCTTAAAGGAAATAATTCATCTCATGTTTAAGAATACTTTATTCCATCTTTCCACATTAGTAATTCAACCCCATGCTATGATAAAAGTAATACTAAGAATTTTATTGCAAGTAATTTTTCAGATCCACAGGAAGTTTTCTACTTGCGTATTTTCATTTCCCTTTTTTTGTTTACTCATCAGTCTTTGTTCAAAGAATCCTACATGACCCATAAACTTGGCTGAAAGGCTGTTTCAAATACGAGACAGCATCTATCACACACAAAGGAATGCACTGATTTTGCAACTACGCAGGCAGCGAAGCTTTCAGAACTGCAAGCCAACATCCATTCTGGGGCAGCTTGAAGTTGTCAAGCGTAATGTTAATTTTGTAACAAGAACAATGTTTAATCTCCTCTCCTTCCTACTAAAAGAAGCTGAGAGAAGGGTCACAGACTTTCTGGCACTTTGGAGCCCAGCCACAAACCCCTGATCTTACTGAAAGTTGAGGAAACCGCAGATACTGACAGAAGAATTATCATCTGCGTTTCTTTTCCAGAGGTTCCAACAGACATACAAGGGAGCTAGCGAGCTGAAGAATTCATCTGAAACACTTCTGACCACTCTCTGCAAAAAGACAGGTGATTCAACTCCATGTTATGAAGGGGCATGATTTTCACTGACACTTAACGGAGTGGATTTACGTCTGAGAAAATCCTACGTACTGATTAGAGAACTCCTTGAATATTGACACACGTGAAATAGTCAAACTCCTCTTCCCAAGAGAACCTCCTGGTTATATAATCCTGTGCTCCAGTTTATGCCCTGGGTGGATGCTTTGAACTTCCAGCATCCACAGTACAGAACGACCTATGCCAAGTTCAACAGAACTCTACTAACCAGCATTCTTACAGAAATTATCCTGAATCCGGTCCCGGGTAACATTTTGTAGTCTTGTAAGATGAGTTTTGCCTTCATCTTCAGCAACAAGATGAGAACTGCCTAGTATCTTTGCAATCTTACTTTTGAATATGTTGTGATTAATTACGTTCCAAAGAAAGACGCCAGTCCTACAAAGTGTTCTTCTTGACACATGTGCCTTAAATTCACATGCATAAGACAGACATGAGGGCCCAGCCACCACTACTGCAACCTCAACAAAACAGCTTTTTATTCAGAGAAATTCTAATGGGAAAATAGAAATTACTTACCAAGGAGAAATTGGCGTTTATAAACATACAGGCTCTGCAACGTTAACACACATGTTGAAATGAATGCTGACATTTAGTTTTATCCTTGTGAGACAACAGCGCAGCACACAAGAGCCATGCTTCCGTTTGTCAGTAGAAGCAATAAGCTGAATGTCTGAGCAGGGCTGGAGCGGACTGCTGAGTTTATCCTGGAGTCAACCACACTGTCAATCATTTTTCAGCAGTATCTATGGCACCGACAGAAGGTTCGAATGCACCTCAAGTGGTGTGGGATCTTGAAAAACCATTAATTCATACCCTATGGACAAGGATTTCGTATCTGATGAGGAATTCACTACATTCGGGTGACCCTTCTGCGGTTGGAAACGCATTCTTTCTACTTCATCAGCATTTGACAATGGCCATTTAATCTTACTAATCAGAAAAGGATTATAGCATGGGAGCTGAAGCACTAACGAAAGCTTTTGATGTGCTTCACTCATATAAACAGACGTGACTCGTGTTCACAGGTACAGAAAGAGACTGGATGCTTAAATACAGGCTTCCTTCTAGAAATGTTTGTATTTGTCAGTTGTTCAGTGTAATGAGATTTATTCTCGCTGAGGTATACTGGGGGGGGGGATTCCCTCCAAAATCAGAAGAAATATGGATTCTCATCTAGTGAGCTTTCACACTGTGTGCCAGTAACAGAATTTGGACGGAAAACAGAGTAAGAAACAAAAAAAAAAAATCCCTAAACAGTGAGAGTACAAACCCAAAATCTTTATTTAGTCATTAATATTTCAAACTGCAGTTCACCTCCATCTGTAACCTAAGCTAATGCTAAGATCTCAGTTTTGGATTGTACTTTCTGAAATAATGAATTATAGTAAACTACTAAAATCCAGAGATAAACTTTTTGAGATAGTGGTTCTCCTGTCGTATGTTATGTGATAAGTGAAAAATACCATCTGGAGAAATACTACTTTTTGTCGAAGGGCATTCAAAGGAACAGAATCAAACTGTACAAGAAAAACACATGTTACTCCTTGCCTCCAAGTCAGTATGTATAAAAGAATTAACAATACACAGGAAACCTTCTTTCCTAGACACATTTTCACCATGGTCACTGATTGGACTTACCTTCCTGTATCACTGCTGATTACCAAAACTTTCCTGAGCCAACAACTCCTATTTTGCTGGGATAAATTTCAGACAGCTTGCCATTAGATGCTTACCACACGGATTACACCACCTTTATTGCTCCCGCATGAATGTATTTCAGGGAAAAAAAAATACTTGGTATTTTCTTGGCTAAAAAAAAAAACTATGTCTTGATGAAAAAAAGTTTGCTAAGATACCTCTCCTTTACTACGTGCTACTGCAAAAATCATTATTTGAAAATACTGCCCTATCACTATTTCAAATACATTCCTCACCTGTAGTGTACACAAGTGCTCAGCTGAACTTATTACTAGTAACAATTATGTCAGAGATCTGTCAAAAAATACCAATTAATGAAAATACAGGACAGAAACTTCAGAGTTCAGCCTCAGCTTACTACTTACAATCTGGAAAATACCTTGGAATAAAACTATAGTTATGTCACTGCCCTGATTAAGAGTTCCCAAAAAACTGCCCCACTGCTTGTTTTCAGTGTTGTATTTAGAAGTTCAGAAGTAACTTACAAACCACAGCTCGATCCTGAAAAAACGATTAACATCTCATTTTTCCTTTTCTTTCCAAATCTTGTTAACAGCTTCAAGAAGTTCACCAATACAGGAGGCTACACCTTACAACTTGTTGAGCAATTTGCAGTTGTTTATTTGATCCCACACAATTACAACAGCAAGGTGATATACTTATGAAACTTTTATGGAGATTGATTCCTGCAGAGACTCCAAAGACTCCCCTCCCCTCACAGAGATAGAATTACACTAAAAAACCCCACAACTTTTTCTTTGCTGAGAAAGCCAAGCTTTCTACAGGGGAACTTCTCTTGGTAAAAATAGCTACGTTCTAAGATTTTAAGTATTTATTCTCAAAGGCAATTATTTTTGTTAAACAGTGAAGCACTGTTTTGATAATAACATGTCAGAAAGACTTCTGACAGAATGACTCACTCCCTCTAGTCAAATTTGTGAGATACGGACTTGCTAAGTGGGCTATGATAGGGATGGAAAATTGTCCAGACTGGGAGAATCAAAGGGTTTTAACCAGCAGCAAAAAGTCCAACTGTCAATCAAGTACTAGTGCATTCCCTTAGGGATCAATACCCAGACTGAAACCGTTCAACAGCTTTGTTAACAACTTGGACAACAGGATAGAGCCCACTCTGAAATTCATGGCAGTGGCCAACACATGGGAGGGCAGGACTGTTACTCAGAGCAAAGTTGACAGGCTGGAGAAATGAGCTGAGAAGAACCTCAAGAAGTTCAGAGGGGCAAACGCCTAGCCCTACATCTAGCATGGCATAACCCCACACAACAATGGGGCAAGTACTGGCTAGACAAATACTGGCCGAAGAACAGCTTTAAAGAGACTTGACAGTCCTGGTAGAGAAGCTGGACATGCATCATCAGTCAAGGCAGCCAAATGCAGACCAGGCTGTACTAGCAGAACTGCAGAAGCATGGCTACCAAGCAGAAGGAAATGATTCCTCTCCCTATTCAGCACCTATGAGACCACATCTGGAGTATTGTGGCCAGTTTGGGACCCCTCAAATTTAAGACAGTCACTGACATTGTGCAGTGTGTTCGGAAGAGGTCACAAAGATCACCAGGGCACTGGAAAGCATGACCAACGAGGAGAAGTCCTCTGAAAAAATGAATAACCGGATGCAATGTTGAGTTAAACCTGCAGCTTTCCCTAAGCTGTTTACTATTAGGAATGCTGTATGTGAAGTCACTCAAGGAAAATTCTGAGCACACCGACCTTACTCACATCAGTACCAAAAACGCGTGTACAACACTGCTCCTTGACAAGCAATAAGCACAGTGATTTCATACTTATAAAGCATTTACGTATGTACTTCTCACTTGTGCACCATTAACATGTGCCAAGGAGCAGGAGAAATTGTACTCAACCCAAAATGTCACGCTATGAAAAGGAAAAAGAATTAAAAGAAATACTTGAACTATGTACATAAAAGTCCAATTACAGCTGTAGAATCGTGAAAACTGAGTGGAAAAGTTATTAAGTACTAACGTCCTATTGTACATTGTACATACACTAGAGCAGCTCAACTAATTCATTTCAATTACTGCAAGCCAGTACAAAACGTATCCATTTACCACACATTAACTCAATCGCTTCAAGCGCGGCTAAACACTGACGTACAAAAACCCGTGAGATGACCAAGTGACAAAATCCCACACTGAAGACATCAGCAAACACCACACACAGTAACATTTCCAAATTCACAAAACTGAATCAGGCGACGCTGATGAGGCAGCACTAAATAAGGTGATTTTTTTTCTTGAAGAAAAGGGGGGGGTGCTTTTTTTTGTTTAATGCCCTTCTGTTATTTAGAAATACAGAAAACTAATTTGAGTACAGATCTAAAAACATAAAATCACCAACTCTTAAAACTTTTAGTTGTCATTTTAATTTGTTAAGATTGATG
This sequence comes from Eurystomus gularis, assembly GCA_013400335.1. Taxonomy (NCBI): domain Eukaryota; kingdom Metazoa; phylum Chordata; class Aves; order Coraciiformes; family Coraciidae; genus Eurystomus; species Eurystomus gularis. The sequence goes on from VZZY01014769.1 coordinate 85,052, forward strand.
AACAGTTGTTATTGATTTTGTGGAGTGCAAATCCTTTGAAATGGCTGCACAGTAACAACTAATATCTTTTGACAGCTATCCCCACTGTCCAGCAAGACCTACTGCTCCTCCCTGCCCCCTCAAGCTGTTTAGGACACCTATATTTTTCATTTGGTTTACAATAACCTTTTTTTTTTTTTAATTTTCCCCCTACTTTGCAACGGACAGCAAAGTGTTCATTTTATGTTAATTCAAGATTTTCTTACTCTATCGTTTCGACAGAAGGGGAAAAAAAGGTACATAAATCTGCATCCCAGCTGCAACTTGCCTACATTTCATACAAAAAAAAGCACCTACTTCAACCTCAATTGTTCAAAGAAATTCAGGCCTTTGGTTAAAAGTTGTAAAAAAAAAACAAACCACCAAACAAACTCTTCCATGTAAAATACTGAAACTGTGGTCAAAGGTGGATAATGTCACCCGTGGTAAGAACATCATGCTATGAACATCATGCTCTCTACAAAATTTCTAATATTCTGTTCACTCATGGAAGAAAGAACCAGACGTTTAGGTCACTGACCCACCTGAAAGTAAACACTGTTTCAGAATCTCACATTTTCTACAGGAAATACTCCATTTTGAGCTCAAAGTCAGGGAGAGTGTTATTAGACAAATCCCTTAATACATGACTAGAGGAAGATGCAAGAAAAAGCTGAAAGGCAAAGTCACTTATAGTTGTACTCACAGAACCACAAAACAGCCCGTGTCCCTCTGCCACACTCGATAAAAATCACATATTTCCTCAGAATTGCACAGAGCTTTACGTCAGTAGTTGGACTGGCTGCGGCATGAGCTCATTTGGTCCGATTTAGAACATTATTTGTAAGGTCAAAGCCACATATGATCTGTTTGCTAGCACAGTAAAGATCCAAGTTGTCCAAGGACAGAACAACGATGCTATGCTTAATGGTGCGTGTGCACTCAATATAATTACTTCCCTCATGCTGTTTGTTATGGTTATTTATAGGGGCATGTGGCTTAAGGAGGGCTTGTCTGCCCCATATATATTCCAATTAGTACTGTCAGAAATCAAGCTCTGGGCTCTCCAACCAGCTCCTCTAGTACTACACCTGCCGTGGCCAGAGATCCTCTCATCTGTACACACACAGCTTTGAACATCGCCCGCAGTGACACCGCTATGACTTTTTGTCTTACAAACACACACAACAACAGCAACAGAAATAACCCACCCGCAAACCGACCAACCGCCTAAAACCGAACTCACAGGGTGGTTCCTGCTCTCGGTGCTGCAGCTGTTGATGCCAACTACTGCCTGGTGATTCTAAAACAACGTGCTGCGTGGTGCCGCAGTGCGTATCAAATATTGAAATCATCACTTATTACAAATAGGTATTAGTATAATTGTTTTGATGTGAGAAACCACAGATAATGCGGATGAAGAAATAACCAAGTAAGAACAGTAAGACATCCAACAATAAAACCCTTTATCGTATTCTACCCAGTTTACTGATCTTTCTCCTAATAAATCTGACCCACTGCAGAATTATACACGCAAGAGATGACAATGACTTGACATTTACCCGGAATTATTCTGAGTCGTGTCAGTAAAAGCGTTTGTGCTTTATTTAAAGCATCACTATCTCCTGAAGCGCTGCAGCAGCACAAGGAAGGACTGGAGAGTTAGGCATTGGTTCTGGGTGTGTGTGCAGAGCCTCAGATTTTAACTATTAGACTCAGATCAGGACTCCTGAAGATAAAACACAGCAGCTTCTCAGTGAATTAATAAACAGCCATCTTTATAATAATTTGAAAGATACTGTATCTCTAGATGTGGAAACAAAAATAAGGAATACGCACACACAACACAAAGGGAGAGGGGAAGAAGGAGGGTTCCACTCACTTTCCAGATGCAGGCTGCTTAACAGGTTACAGCCTGCGGAACCGGGAGGGATAAAACATCTCACCAGCAGTTCGCCAATGGGGTGAATTTTACATGTTCATTAATAAGATTTGATTCTGGCTGATCTACTTTCTACATCTGCTCCCACTCTTCAGAACATTTGTGCATAAAATTCTGCTGGCTGGGCTGGAATGCTGATGGAAACGTATTTTTGGTTTTTCTTCCTTTTTTTTTTTTTTAAATACTATCACTAACCTATTTTTCACTTCTGCTAAAGCAGGCAAGCCAGAAGTTTTGTTATGCAAATTCTACAAACAATGTCACACTGGTGGTATGTAAAAATCAAATTCTCAGTATTAAATATTTACAAGCCATTTATAATCTAAAACCTGTTCTCCAATATTATTCTACTAATCATTTAAAATAAATACATCTGAGGTAACCGTAATATACCGTTAAACATTTTCAAGAAAAAACGACGACTTTCACTGCATACATTATCCACTGTGAAGTATTTATCCGGAATGACTCGGTGCGTTTCACCACAATTTTTTTCCCCCCTGCCATATTCAGCAAGCTGATTATGTTTGGCCAGTGGGAACTCTTTTGTCAATAGTATTTCCAGAACGCCTGAAGCATGCCCGCTGCTTTTTGGTTTCTCTTCCCAGTAATCATCACTACTTTCAGCATTTAGCCTGTTGGCTCACATGAACTATCTACTTATTTTAAATCTCTTAACTGCTGTTCTGAGATTTATTTTGATTCTTTCCAACCTTCCACATAGAGGTCATGAGAAAAATCAAAGGTCTGATATACAGCATTTTGCTAGCAAATTACCTTACCGAAGGCAAACAATGTAGTCTTGTCAACCTTGTTATTCCCTTGAAGCATGTCCACCAACTTTTTTTTTTTTAATTACTCCCTCATTAGCACTAGAGTGCTCTAGTAACTGTACAGCTTCACAGCATTATTTTTGTACAATGTTTATCCTTCAAGTTCTACTAGACACAACATTTGTTATTAAATATTCCACAAATACATTACCAAGGAATTATTACAACCAGGAGTATTTAGATGTCAGGAATCATTCAGGTGGTTTTGCATTAATTTATTTTTCCAGTAACAATATATTAAAAGAAAATTAACAAGAAGTCTTCGTCAAGAGCATATGTATCATAAACCAATGAAATAAAAAGGCAATTTTTTAAAGATGATGCCAGGAAGAAGCAAGGTCTCTCAGAAAGATTTTGCAATTTCAGTGTCACCACATTTCAGAGCTGACACACTAGTTCACAAGATGTGTACCAATTCAGTTCTACCTATATCCCAGAGCATTTCAAGATCTCCAGGGAAAAAATAAAAAAATAGGAAGAAAAGAAGAAGAAAGGTGGCTATTACAGGCAGTCTTCTCCACCACCACCACTGCTCTCCACTTGGAGTACACAAAGCTGTCAGGGTGGCTCACTCCCATTCATGAAGCAGCCTGGGGAGTGGAGAGACAAAGGCACCAGCTTTCAGCAGGACATGTTAGGACCTAATTGGTGGAAGAAAAGATGACTGGGAATAATAAAGAGCAGTCTGATAAATGGTCACAGAGTTATGCACGGATACGTAAACACCTACTTCAAGTCCTATGTCAATTGTTACAGAGTAAAAAGCAGTAACACTACCTCAAAGTACTACTGCTCCCTCTCACCACTATCCTTTCAATGGTTTCCTCAGAAATCAACAGTATTCTACTCACATATTTTAAAGGCAATTCATTTTCTCAGCACCAAATTTTATTACATGCTGTAGCAGCAGCGAATCTGCACTATGTGGTTCTCCTTTTTAACTTCCATGTGCTGCTACAGAGCCAGAGAAATTTCAAGAATTTCTAGTAAAATGCTGTTTTGAGTATCCTTGATAGTGTTCAGCACTAATGGCTTCAGAAGACCCTTGAGGATATCAGTAAGTGTTTCATAAATTTGGCAGCTTAGTTTTCACACCAGGCTGCATTTTTTTGTCATGTAACCTAAAAAAAAATTTACACCTGAACAAGATCATCAGTTTTGAGTTTCCACTGAGCTACCAGATGAAAATACTTGTTCCACAGCAAGCAGTAATGACACACTGTCCTTACTGCACTCTCCTCTGGAGAAGCAGAATGACAACTGGAATACCTCAAACTTATAAGAATCCTCTGCAGCAAGTGTTCCCAGTTGAGGAAGGACAAAAGGACAAAATCTATATCCATAAGCAACCCTTGAGCTTGAAGGCAGAATGAGAGCAAAGTTTAAACATGAAGTAAGATTTAGTTCTTCATTTCAGACATTTAAAATGGACAAATACCAGTTTGAAGACCTGGTATCAACAACTTCTCACACAGGAGCAAGTTAAAAATCAATTAGCAAACACAAAGCCAGAATTGCTTCAGGACACGCTATCTGCAACTGGCTGTGAATGGAATTCCATTCTCCGTGTTGCTACTTTTACATCCTGTTCCACTGCACAACCAAATCCTTTCGTCTATCTACCATATAATCTTTTTACAAAATGTGACACCAAATCCAACCCAGATGAGGAATCTTGACCAAATAGTACTTTGACGTAACTACTGCTTTTAGTCAAAGGAACTTGGCCATAATATTTTCAGCAAGAAATTTTAACCAGCATCTGAGTTCAAGGAGACCTACATAAGCAGAGTATGATTTAACAGCTAATAAGGCAGCAATCTCTTTTATGGGCACAATAAAACTCATCAGCTTTCATACAACATGCTGTTGTAATTTATCTTAATTCTAAATTAACCCTGCAAAAACATTGTTTTAGTTGCTTATGTAGAATGATTACTGACCCGTCACAGACACTATAAAATTTTGGTTAAGCAGACTCTGATGCCTCTAGAAGTCCATTACATTTATGCAATACCAGACCTCTTCCAAGAAAACCTTCCATAGAAGCTCCTAAGTTAGACGAACAGTGGCCATGAATAAGTTTAGGCAAGAAACTGGAAACAGGGTTTTAACCATTGGAAGGAGACAGCTTAGCAACACCCTTGCAACTGGAAGACAACAATTAAGCTAGATATAACAACTAGCACAATTGATGAATTTTCATTCAGACAGAGCTCTTCTATGCACAGCTGACTAATAGCTAGGGAGAGGCAAGCTAGAAACCACCAGGAACTCTTCCAGCCAGTGTTTCCAAATTTTTCTTCCCATTCATTTTGGAACAAAAGAGTATGTATCTATGTGCTCCATAAACAATTCATCAATTCAAAACAAATAAATGCAGTGTGTATCTCTCAAGCATGTGACAATTTTGAAGTGATTTATATCACTTCAGTTTAAAAATATCTTCCTAGAGATATTCATGATAAAGTATCAGCTGCAGTTACTTTTTGCAGAAGTGGAAGAATGCATCTGGCACTGAATAAGAGACCTTGAGCATCCTGACACAGTTGGAATCACGGAATGGGAAGCAGGAGGGAAGGCAGAAGTTCTGCCTGGGACAGTATAATAAAGTCCCTTGGGCATGGTCCCCGTAACAGAAGTTATCACTCAACCCACTTAACAGCTCTCTCCTTTCCTTGCATTTAAAGCTCCCCAGTACAAACTGCATAAGCTTTACTGATGATTAACACATGTATTGTTTTTGTTCTTTAAGATGGCCTAATGTTAGCTTGGAATAATGTGGTGTACAAGCCACGTGACTCTTTTAATCATCACACACTGACTATTTACGGGTGGCCTTGTCAAGTGTTACTGTCCACCTCCCACTGGCTACGAAATTTGTAGGACGTGATGCAGCAAATCATCTAGGATACGGAGACTGCGACAGAAGAGACAGAATCACAGAACCATTTAGGCTGGAAAAGACATCTGGGATCACCCAGTCCAACCTTTGTCGAACATCTCCCTAGCCCCTAGACCATGTCTCAAAACACCACATCTACCCTTTTTTTTTTTTGAACGCCTCCAGGGATGACGACTCCACCACCTCCCTGGGCAGCCTGTTCCAGTGCCCAACCGCTCTTTCAGTAAAGAACTTCTTCCTGATATCCAATCTAAAACTCCCCTGGCACAACTTGAAGCCATTACCTCTTGTCCTATCATTAGTTACCTGGGAGAAGAGACTTACTATGATGTCCTTTTAGGTAGCTGTAGAGAGCAATGAGGTCTCCTCTCAGCCTCCTCTTCTCCAAAGTAAACAATTCCAGTTCCCTCAAGCACTCCTCATATGACATTCTCCAGACCCCTCACCAGCTTTGTTGCCCTTCTCTGCACCCACCCCAGCACCTCTTATACCGCAGCACCCAATTCCACACCTTCTCTTCAAATCCTAGTTGCAGTCCAGTATCATTTTCCTATCCTTAAATTCTATTATTAGATTGCATACTCTGTATTTCTAATTCTGCTTCTCCAATAATCTCAGGACAAAGGTAAAAAGAACAACCCTATTTTGCACAAAGCTTGCAACCATGCTGTTGGTAACTTGGATAATGATCAGCTCCTCTACTAGAAAACACATCGAATTTTCATATTAAAAGAACAGATTTTAAAAGTTGTTCTAAAACAAGTACTCTTCCCCATTCCACAAAGCAAACTTGATAGCCAGAACCAAATATGTAATATCCTTCAGCACAAGAGCTAAAGAGCCCCAGTGATACCCAAAGTCAGTACACAAGTTGCAAGTCACCAGCCCCAAATTTTTCTCTGATAGCCCCAAATCCTTATACAGATACCAGGATACCATGAACATTTTCATCTCTCAGTATGAATGAAAGGTTGATTTCAGAGTTTACGCTGACACTCAGGCATGCTGCCTAAAGAGGAAAACAAAACCAAACCATAATCGTGAAAAAAAAAATCACTCTATTTCTTCATCCATCCCTCCCCATTTCTCTGTAATGGAGAGGAGCGTTTTGTTTAAACATTTAAGAGTTCAACAGTCGCTCTACACAACAGGGTCACAGATCACCACAGCGGTGCTGGGCAGTCCAGCACATCCCAACAGCACGGGTCTTTGGCTCCACACAGCATAACTCCGGCCACAGACATAACTGGCTTGATCTCCGTGTCTCATCTGAACAGCTAACAGCAACACCTTAATACAGCTTCACTGCTTCCACAGGCAGGTCAGCTACACTGAATCACAGCATCTTGAGACGTGAGCATGTAGCCACAGGAGATGCTTAGCCTCTTCTGGAGATGCAGGGCTTTGTTCAGAGCTTTGTAAGCTTCTACTTTACCCACGAAAACTATTTTCTACACCATTAGTAAAGCAAAGCCTCCACACAGCATCACTAAAATGTTCCTCAAGGAAAAGATCACATCAAAACCTGGACTTGACAACACGCAAAGTTTCTCAGCCAAACTGAACTACCAGATATTTCATTCCTAGAAGTTTTGAAATTGTAGTGTTTCATTTCAGTGCAGAATAAATAAATGAAAAAAAATTACGCAATGCAAATCAAATACAGCAACAAAAGTCATTTGAGATCTACTCTCCCTAGCAATGTAACTATTGTTTTACATAAACCTTTTTATGTAAGAGTTGAGAAATATCATGAAAGTTGGGATTGGGAGTATAATAAAAAAATTTGGCATATGAATAAATTCCATTTCTTAATAGCGTCAAAATAACTGAAAAGGATTGTTGTTAATGAGACACAAAGCACATCTTCCTATTCACTCACAATTCCTATTTGGGATGTGTCAAACAGTATTTGATAGTTGATACACTATGAAGTAGTGAGATAACATTATGGCTCAAGATCTGCTTTTGCAATGGATCTGAATTAACTGGACAATGTCAACCACACATGTTACAAACACTATTTCCATTACTATAAAATTTGAAACAATTGAATATATAAGACGTACTACTCTTTTAAAACACCAGATGACCTATCCTGATGTTACCAAACCACAATGTATTGCCATCCTCAAGCTCAACTCAAACAATGGTTGGAATCGATAGTCAGCAAAAAGCAATTAATCCCTGCTCACTTTAAGAGGTATTCCTGAATTTGAGTCAACAGTTACTTTATTTAGCTTGTGTATTTACCTCAAGGAACTTTTTCATTTCTTGACGCTCTCTGGCTCTTCTCCATGTACATGAATTACATACACTATAGATCTATTCAAACAAAAAAATTCAGTTATAACTGGCCTCCTCTCTTCTAGTTCAGCATTGCTATTGAGGTCATCCATGCAAATGACAGCTCTTAATTTACTTCTGGATAAGGATGACAGAGTACAAACAGCACTGCTTCACTGGCGTGACGCTGAAGCAGAGCAGCTTTAGGAATACCTTATAAATACTAAGACACTGACCTGCCTCTCACCTAGCAAAAAATACAAATGAGCTATTCACATGACTATACTTGAGAAAAAAAAGAAAAAGAAATCTACCCTCAATTACAACAAAGTTATATCACGTTAATCCCACCGAAGGGACTCACTAGAGGGCAGGATTTAGCCAGGAATGTGCTGTGGGCAGCAGGGCCAGGGCTGGGGGGATGGAGGAATAAAAAGCTCTTCTCTTATAATGCAACAAAAATGGCTAGCAAAATGTTCAAACTGATTTTTATCAGAATTATCCTTTTTATCACACCTAAAACAAAGATTACCGAGATGCTTTTTAGAGATCTGTCTCTCTCTCTTCAACACCCTGAACTGGAAGAGACTGGATGATGAGGAGAGACACTTGCTAAACTGAGGTTTAATCAAGGCGTGGCAAAGAAAAATCTCCCTAAAAGCCACGGTACACACAAGCATTCCAGGGAAAAGAACAGACTGGTCGAGAGGAATTTCATGGAAAAGCCACGATAAATTATTTTGGTTTTGCACTGCATTTACAAGCTGCAGCATCTACTTCTCATAATGACAATATATCGCCAGCAGCCTGAAAGGTAGTGCTCACTTTTAAATAAAAGCATCCCCAACAGTATCTAAAATTAGACTTTAACTAAAATTTGATACATTATTCCTTGTCTTCCTCCTGCATAAACGTCAAGGTAGAAATTATACCACTACAATCTGGAGGAACGCAATACCTTACCTGAAGCCAAATACCACAGCAGTGCTGCATTAAAAAAAAGAAAGCTAGTACTGCCTGCAATTCACCTTATTTGGCTCTCTTCAAGCTCCCCTGTAATATAGGGCAAGACATACACCCAGTGTTTTGATGGCTCATTACTTAAAAAATATTACAATTTACTAGAGTGTACTGTAGTCATATCAGCAACACGTCCTCTGAGGTACTGCTGCGGATTCTGTGACGGGCAGATCAACGGGAGAGGCTGAATTGCTCCACAGGGCTGAGCTTATCTCCATTCTACTGCAGCCGACTGCTCGGTACAAACTGGTATCATCATTTTAAAAGCATTTCTGCTTTTCAGTAGGCAGATATTAACAGCAGTGCAAAAAAATAACACAGTTGGTCTGAATGATATTTGGAAATGCTCAAAGTTGAGGATGTTACCGGGCGAGTAGATCATATTTTCTCTATAAAGTAGTTTAACCTCTGACTTAACAGCTTTAAGGCAATTGTGCTACCTAATCAGGCACTGTATCTCTCGGTCTCCTTCCTGCAGTTGCTGAAATCATTAGTCAGGGAATTGGTGAGGAAGCCATAGAAACTCACACTAGCAGCAGGGAATAAAAGTCTTTAACGGTGATAACTCACACTAAAAATGACAATTTATGGCTTTTTACAGCATGTAATATAATTTATGGGATGTTACACATTGATGTGTATGCCTAATGAGTGTTGTAGAAAGCCATAAATCATCAGTGTTTCCAACTTTCCACTAAGACCTCATTTATTACACTGTTCCAGAAGTGTATCCTCATGATAACCACACCCTTGTCTTGCTTTATTAAGAGACAGATAAAAGACAGTAAAGCTAGATAGAGCCTGATACAGTCTGATGCAGTATTAAGACCAAAAACACACTCCAACTAATAGCAGAATTAAAAAAAAAAAAAAAAAGATGAGTCTTTCCTGAGAAATGCACTGACTTCCCTGGTCTTATTTACTTTATTAACAACTGGGGGAATACACCAAGACACATTTTACCACATTCATCCTCTGAAATGCAACATCTCATTTAAAGAGGTAATATAAAAGGGAAAAGAAGACGGGAATCCTGTCTCCAGAGCAACACAGTTCTCTCCAGTTGAGACTACTGCCATACTGAGTCGAGCCTTATGGGTTTGTGTCATTGTAGTACTCATAAAAACACAATGCAAAGCTGAATAATCCAAATAGTTTTAGTTGCCAGCCTTAAATAAGTGCATGTTACTCTAAACACACACACAAAAAAAGACACCAAACCATAGGAAACAAAAACCAAATCTGGATAAGCACAGTACATCTGAATATTGTTCTGGGGTTTGCTTGGGTTTTTTGCTTTAGGCATTAGTTTAAGTCTCTGGGATGTTTTAGTGTAAGTCAGACCAAAAGCAAGTGAAATTTCCTAACAGTTTCAGATGAGACGATCCCAGATGAGATGTTGCAAGAGATGCCTGGGATTTTATTAAGGAATGCTTTAAAAAAAAAAAAAATTTCTCAGGGATCGTATAGAACTTTGGGTCAAACTGAAAGCAAAGTCATACACAGAACTCTTAATTTCAGAGAGGGAGGAAGTCCAACTTCTTGCTCATGACTAGTTTCCTCCTGTGCAAAAAGAGGGTATTCCAGAACAGATGGGAACTTCAGCTCCTACACATACACGCCAGAGGCATTTATACACCAACTGGGAACATCAGGTGCGTTTTCCTGCTCCGTAAGAAGCGTCCACATCAGGAGAGGGTAACCCAGCTACACAGCTAGCAAACTAAGCAGTGCTAAGGGCTGTTTTATCAATGAAGAAATTCAAGTGCTTCCATTGCTTTCTGATGCTCAAAGGCCCCCCCTCCTCAAATTTGGAAATTGTAACATTTCAAAATACACGCTGTCATATACGTAATGGAGCATGCACTGAAAACCCAACTATTATGGTTTGCAGGTTTTTAAACAAAGCCGCCTCATTTTGCAGCAGACTGCAGAATTCTGCAGATGTGCTACAGAACCTGTCTTGGGGTTCACTTCTTACAAATCCCAGCATGTTACAGAACAGGTAAGATGTGCTTCAGATGAGCCACTAAACATTCCCAGCTACAAAATCCAAAATAATTTGAAGACTGATGTAATTCATAACCAGAAAGTATACATCGATTCAACCAGGTCTGAAGTTGAAATGAATCCCAGCTCTGCCACAGTTACAGTGGAGCAGCAAGCTGGGCAAGGTGAGAAATTTTGGGATACTTCATGGTTCAGATGAATTTTTACCGCTTGGGTTTTTCCAAACCCGAAAATTTCTAGGGAAACAAATTCCTTCAGAAAGCTGGACTGTACCTTTATATAAATAGCTCAGACCTCAAGCAATGAGCTGTCTGGAAGTGGAAGTGTCAATGCCTGTGCTAATATGACTACAACTGGGACATACCAAGTTCTTGTACTGAGGGTTCGTTCGCCTTTTTTTTTTTTAAACAGTTCTTACGGATCATATGCACGAAAATCTATTTATCCATAAATAAACTCAAGTGCAATGGGAATTGTTGAGATTATGCTAACCATAAAACAAATATAGCTGTTGAATGTTTCAGCCTTAAATATTTAATTAAGCATAGCAACAGCTCCATAAAAGCAGGAGTATTATTCAACAGCATTCATTTGGTGGTAGTCTTGAGAAACAGACTACAGAACTCGCTACCCAAGTCACTCACTCATCTTCTCACGTACACAAAAGGACAATGCTTGCAACTCTGACAGGTAAAACCATATATAAGCCAAAATTAACCCCACATTATTTTTTTAACAGCCATCGCAGAAGCAGGAACGAAACCAGGTAACTTCTCAGCTTCCTGTTCTAGTAACTACATCACACATACTTCTCAAACAGGCAAATGGAAGTCATAAAGCTATGCTGGATGGAAGGATCACACTTTCATCTAGTCCAATCCCAGGCTCAAAGTAGGCTCATTTTCAAAGTTATCTTAGGTTGCTCAGAGACTTACTCAGGCAAGTCTTTGGCATCTCCAAGTATGGAGATTTATCAACCATTTCTAGCCTTTGCCCTAATATTTAGCTAACACTCATCGGAATCTTTTTTCCCCCTTACACATGATCAGAACCTTTCTTGCCACAAAGCACCTCCCCTAAACAGGTTCTTCAACCCCTACAATAAAACATACACCCAGCGCACTCAACACAGCTTCTGAATTGCCTGCGGTGCAATACACTGCTCTTCCAGAAGACATCAGTAATTTAAGCCTCCATGAAAAAACAGTGCCAACGATCATGAAGCTTCTCCCAGTTGTCAAAAACAACAAAAAGGCTTCCTCTGCTTCCTCCTCTACCCTAGCTAGCCTGTAGGTGTTCCACACCACATCCCTCTTGCTGGCTCTGATGGGTTTTGACCTGTAAGCTCACATGGCCTATTCTACAGCAAAGCTCCACTGTAGGAGCTGCACTGCCCTTCTCCTCTACCCTCCTAAAGACCCTGTATCAATCCATTGCAAGCACTCCAGGCATGCAACTTATCACAGCAGGTCTCTCATATTCCCAATTTGATCACAGCTCTGCCACTCTGTACATAGCTCAGATATTCTACCCCATCTTCCACCCACTTAAGGTGAGGCTTTTGATCATCTCTCCTTCCATGCAGTGCAGGACTCTGGCTCTTACCTGTGCTCAATTTCCAAACAGAACCAGGTTATGTCCCACTTATCCTCTCTGATATTCTGAACAACGCAGTTTGCTCACCTCCTCCCACAGCTCCATCACTTAGCTCGGTAACTTGAACACACCACACCTCCCAGAGATGAGGCCACCGCTGCTGCCAGTCCCACCCTCAGAGGAGATTACCAGGCCTGGACAGCAGCATTGCCTATTAGGAGACCCACCTGATTCAAGACCTCTGACACACCTGTGAAGTTGAAACTAGCAGATGGAACAGACTCCTGTCCTGCAGCACACCACCATCACTGCGGCACAAACTAGCCATCTTGCCCAATACTTTTGGGTCCTCCATCCACCCTTTTCCTCTCCATCTACTGCATTAAGTGCCAAATCACTGTTGAACTAGCCCCAAAGTACCAGTTCCTTCTTCTCTTACCAACTTCTTGTCCTGCAAGTACACCAAGGTTGTTTTGATTTCTCTTTTGTCAGGCAAAATAACCCCTCTTTCTTCTTAATTTTAAAAATTTTTTGTAAAGTAGTCAGAAAAAAAAAAATCCTATGCAGAAGTAGAATTACAGTCAAGAAAAAAAAAAGATAGAATTCTAGAAAATATATTTACAAGAGTAGAGTAGGAAAGCAAGGATGGGTCTGAGTGTGTGTGTTTGTTGTGTTTATTGCACTTGATAGATCGAATCTAACCAGGTCTGGCAACATACAGAAAAACTACAAATAATACCATTAGGAATCTTGTTCATATTTCACGTACTATTAAGTGTTGAATGACATGCACTATCTCATCAAATTGAAAAAAAAGATGTTTAGATTTTTTAAAGGACTTTCTCACATTTTAATTAGTGTCTTAGTCTGTGTTGTACAGACATGGAAATGCCAATTTCCTAGAGAACACATTAGGGAAGACCAAATTGGAGAAGAAAAAAAAAACCCAGAAAAATTACAGCTTCTTTAACAGCTATTTTTTTAATATCTGAAACAGAAACAAAATAGGAGAGGAGGCAGTGGTTACAAACACATGAAATGCCATCTGAACACGAGAAAACATCTTTTACTGGAAGGGTCCTTGGACACTGGAATAGCCCAGAGAGGTTGTGGAGTCTCCATCTTTGGAGATACTCCAAGCACTAGACATGGTTCCGCACAACCTGCTGTAGCTCACTCTAGCATGGTTGAGCTACATAATCTCCAGAGGTCCCTTGATCGTAAATTCTTTATTATCAGACACCAATAAATACTTGGTAAATGTTGTTACAACACTCAAAGACTCTCCTTTTTGAAGTACAGACAAGATAACAAAAAAACATTGTCTGTAAAACAAACTAGGTACCCATAATACCTTTTCGGCTGGTACGCCATGTATAACAACATAACAGTTGATTTCTCAATCTCTTCTCAGTGCTGTAACAGAAATACATGATTCCTGGAGACAGACTGAAAAGTACACTGCTATAGCCAGATGCAGTTTTAATCTGTCCAAACCAGAGTCCTCTGATTTGCGTTAAGCTAAGAACTCTTTGGAGTAAACCCTCACTTAAAGACTAAACAATTCAGCAGTTTCCAGATGTTTATTTTGTTGGGGAATTTTTAGTGGACCCCTTGAGGCAAATTAAGCATGTTTTGTGCTTGAACATTAAAAAAGAAAAAGAGCAATGCCTTGGTTAGAGCCCTATGGCCACAAGCAGTTCTGCAAGGAGTCTGCAAAGACGCATCACAAGCAGATTCCTCACATACACCTGCACCAGCACCACTCCTGTGAGCATCAGCACGGGGCCCCTCAGCCTGGTGCTGGGTCCATCCCCCAGCACAGCTCTGCTGCCCAAAGGTGGCCCTTGAGCCCCAGGACTGCTACAAACAATGCTGCAGCTCTTTCATGCCTCATCACCACAGGAAACTTCACTCACTCAGAGGGAGTTGCTCTGTCTCTGGCATTCCTGCTTCCAGCCAGTTCCACCTCTTTTGCAGCTGGGCCTTCTTGCCCTCCGTGCCAGAGCATTCCTTGGTCACCAACTACCACTGCTGAGCAGTTACAACTTGAATTTCCCCTTCAATTTCTATGAGGACCCATGGACCACAGCACCCTAGGAGCTGACTGTAGCCAGTTAAAATTACTTGTCTTGAAACTCACCTGGCAGTGTTTTCTCTTTAAAATGCAGCAACTTTCCTACATCATTATCTAGAGAGTATGAAATAATAAAATATTAATTGAATATACTAACAAAACCTGGAAACATTAATTGCCAGTTTGCAGGGACAAAGGTCACAAATGGATAGAGCTACAAGCAAAACACAGCGTTCCACCCACAGCACATTCTTAGCAGAGAAACTCTCAGAAATCTTGCATTTCTCCAAGTACGTGATTCAAGCCCTCGAGCACTTCAGCCTGTTCAACAACGATAAAGGTTTGAGCTCTTGCTGTCACCTTAAAAACAATTCTCTCTCACAAAAACCCCATTCCATGTAAAGCCAGAGATATTACTGATCCCACACTGTGAAAAGGCCTCTTAACTTCCCTTTACAGAATTGCAGCAACTACAACACTACAGTGAGAGCCAGAAGCAACATCTGCCAAGTTGCAATCCTTCCTAACATTTCCAATGTTTTAATGATTTTATTTCTATCTAATGATTTTATTTCTATCAAGGGTTCACTCTCTGTCACTCCGAAGTACAAAAGAGCAGTTGCTGCTTTAAGTAAGAGCTGCCAAACTGCCTTAAAATACTGTTAGTTGGGATGAGAAAGCAAAAACTGGGAACAATCAAGCCTCAAGCAATCCCTGTCTGAAACAATACCCTGAAAATTATGGAAAAACCTGAGGAAATGACCAATAATCCATCTACCTAAGATGAGCTATCTACGTGTGAAACAGAACAAGAACACAGGTCTCCCAATATGAAGTTCACAGTCCTATTAATTAGGCAGAAGAAATCTAATCGTAAAATCTTTTGAGATGTAAACAAACCTGAAAGTAGTGTCACTCCTTTGCTCTTCTACCAGTAGAGGTGGTATTTCCCCACACACAAAGCTCCTTGCATATTCTAGATTTTAGCCATTAAAATTAAGAGATTGTATTGAATAGATGTGCAGTCTTTAAACAGTTAAAAATATTAATCACGTTAATGCTAAGTCCAACTGCAAATTAGCATTTCTGGACAAAGTTTCTGTTGCTAATAAGGTTGGTAGATTTATACCATGTACGAGTAAAACTAATGACCCCAATTCAGACAGTTCTTCACCTTTATCAGAAGCATCAAGCTGTAAATCCTCAAAATAGTTAAATGCAAAAGACAATTAGGAAAACTTGCACTTGGACTTGTCTGTTTCTCCAAGTTTTCCTAGTGTTGTATCAGAAAGGAAAAAACTGTAGGAATGTTTATTAATTGTACTCAAAACCAGCATTTTGGATCCCGGGAATGAGTCAGCATTCGTTAGAAAGATTTTCTGGGTACCAGACCAATAAAGAACACTGTGTATTTTCATATTTATATTCCATCACCTCCAAAACTGGGTGCTGTGAGAACTCATCCTTCTGATGCATGAGCTGTGCTAGACAGGATAAAAAGAAAACAAACAAAGACACATTTCTGCAACAAAATATGTACTTCCTGTAACATCCAAATCACCTGTAAAAATAAAGAGTGGTGATGAAAGCAGGCAGACCTTACTAGTTGTGAAGGAGAAAAAAAAAGAAATCATTGATGAAACTGTGGCTTCTGCAAGAGTAATTAAAATTAATGGATATATTTGGCATTTATTTGCAAGGAAAAAAATATTGGAAGCATCTTGTTCTGAGTGAGAAAAATCTCCAGTCTCCCAGGAGCAAAGTTAAGAAATAAGCTATCAGGTATTACAAGCCTCTGAACCAAATTCCAACCAAACCCTCACTGAATTTTCCCCAACTCTTCTCATGAGTTACCTTTTTACACTACATAATAAAAGCTGTTTTTTCAGCCCACTGAAGTTTATTTATCCTGTTAGTTCTGTCTAACAAAATCCACTTCAGCCACATGCTACAGCACATGGCTTTCAAATATAAAAGGATGTAGGTTTGGCAAAGCCAGCAATTGAGTTTCAGTTCTCTGTGACCAGCTGCCATTTCAGTTTGCAGGTCCCCCCGACACAGAAAAATTCAGCCTTTTGTCTAAAATGAGCTATTCATTATACGCAAGTATGCCCAACCTTTCTGTAGCACCTACTTTATAAACACAGCTTGCTTAACAGACATCAGAAACAACATACACACTCAATGCTTTCACCTTCACAGTCCAAGTTCAAGATTCTGCCTGTTCCCAACACACATTTTTGTAGGAAAATATACCAGCAGTTCTTAAAAGTTCAAAGGACAACTGTCAACTTCTATCACCTGCCAGGTTTTCATTCCAGGATGACTTATAAAAGTCTATTGTACTACAAGAGGGAAGGTTTTTTCCTTTCGTCTTGTAGAGCCAACAGGACACTAGATTGAGCGCAGCAGAGCAGAGGTGCTACATTTCCAGATGCGAAGAACCAGTTAACATTAAAACATCATGCAACTCATCTTCTCCAGGCATCATCAGCAAACATTATGTAGCGATACTTTGAGCTGGGGACTATTCACCCTGTGAAACTCTTAACTACATTAGGAGCTGCATTTTAAGACACGGAAAATACAATTCACTAAAGCTCTCAAGGACTTTGAAAGACCTTGTTGTGTAACAGCATTGTCTTTTCCGAAGCAGCTGTACACTAAGCACTATGGAGCAAAACCAACCATTAAAGTAGTATTTAGTAGCACTTTATCTACAGAGTCCTCAAAATTCTGCAGTCAGAACTGAAGCTGAAGACCCCTGAATTATAGAAAATAAGTTAAAAATGGGGATTCTACCTTCACATTTCAGACAGAAGCTCTTCTCCAAGCAAGGAAGAGCCATCACCTCAACTTCTTTCAAAAAGAATGGTACAGACCAGCCTGAAGGTAAAAGATCTGCTGTTCTCCAATAACTGTCCCAGGCACCTCCTGGATAGTTAGAGAACTTTAAAGGAATATTACTTGTTGATCCTATGGAGAGCATCAATATTCCTTAATTTGCCATTCCCTCTTTAACCACACTTCCTGAGAACGTTGAATCAATGACTTCCATGAACTTTCCCTTGCAAAAACCATTCACAGTAGGGAGCATCCTAAGATAACAGAGGTGTCGTTTGAGACTGATGGTACCACCTCCATAACAATCCCTAAGTTTCAAGACAACAGCATTACAAACACAGCCACTTCTGCTGAACTGGGAGTTTGCTGCATCAGCACAAAGATCAAGTAGTCCTACATGTTGTTCAGGTGACTGCAAAATAAACAAACCCCAGCAAACAAACTGGAAGAACGTACGTTATTAATTCAAAACCTGTGCTCAGGTAACTGCTGTAGTTCCTCAAAATTACAACCTTTCCCGTGTTTGAAGTGTCTCTGCAGGTATGTGGTGTAGGTACTTTGGTACTCCAAACAGCCAAGCATATACAAACCATTTACAAATCAAACCGATATTTTCCTTATTTAAGTCTATTTCTACACTTCTGTGTTCAATTTAGAGATTCACGGGTCAGCAGGGCAGAAGCTGAAACATTACAGTAGACTAAATAATTGAGTTCAAATAGGCGATGCTTTAGCACCATTTGATGAGTTGAATTGATTTATAATGCAGATAAGCACCAATAAAGCAAATTAATAGAATCTGTGGAAATTTACATGTCTTTCTTCCCAGAGCAATAAAATCCTGCATATAGTAATCTTTAATCATAGAATCTTTAAAATAATATAAAAAATGTTTTGAAAATGAGTGTGAAAGAAATGGTTATGCAAATTTATGTACAGCAGATTAAACTCTTCATAGAAGTTTATTCCTGCATCAAAACAAAAAAGCCCTACTCCATTCTGGGTAGTTCTCACTTGTTAGGGTTCTAGATGGAAGACAGCTTGCACCTCTTAGACTAAGTAATTCAGCACTTTCCCAGTTAACTCTGGAGATGCTCATTACCGCAGATACTGAAAAGAAGTCTCCAATTTAAAATCATGAAAGGAAGGGCTACTGTCACTTGGAAACACCACATAAATCCTTTTTGGGTTTTCCTTTGTTTTCACACAAACAGATGAAGGGGCCGAGTGCTTGTTTCGCATTTGTTAACATCTGTAGGAAGGCTGTGACAACACTGAAATGGACACTGAAGCAGTAAAGCCTTCCTTATAAAGTCCTCATTAAGAAATACGGCAGCACACGGTGCAATATTTAACTCTTCCGTAGGTCTAGTAGTACAGCATTTGTTGCAAAGCCTTAAGGTTTGGGATATGTTTGTTTCCTTAGGCAGCTTATTCAAGCAGCTGTTCCAATCAAAGCAAACACCACAAAGTAAGAGGGTTAGGAAAAATCATCTGTGTATCCTCACTTCCTCTTCCCAATCATAACTGATTTATATTTACAATTTAGAGACCAAGATCATGCAGTATTACAAGTCTAGTTAAAACTGATGCAAGGAGCTACATGGGAAGTCTCCTTAATTTTCTTTCCAGGTATGTAAAATTTAAAATGCATATAATGAGATAACTGACACTTAAGATTTCACTTGTGGAATATTCTCAACAACCAACATTCTCTGGTAGATTTAAGATGTTTCTCCTCAAGGCACTTCCTGCAGAAGAACAAACTGTCCCTTCTTTGTTTACGCATTTTGATTAATTTCTATGGTAAAATTTACAGAGTTAGATTCACATTAGTAGTACCAACAGTTTTAATAGGTGACTGAAACAGGAATCACACCGTGGAGTCCATTTCAATTCCACTTGCTTATTCTGAATCATATTCTGGCATTTTATCAGTGTTTTCATTCCATATTGTTTTACCTCATCCGAGGACAGGCTCTTGCAAAGAAATACTCCGGTATCTGTGTCAAAACATAGGCAGTAAGTGTGGAATAAGTGTGGAATCCTGTATAACAGACAGTCAACAACAGTACTCTTTCCCTATCAGTACTTTAATTCTTTTACTAAGTTTTTTATAAACTTCAAACACTAAACCATAAACTATTTATAAACAAAACCAAAACAAAGAAGCCTAACCAACTTCCTGTAAACTGTGGTTCATATTCATGACCTCTGCACTGTGGAAGCTGCAGATAAGGATGACTTCTCGTTTGTGAGCATCCCACCACCGAAACAGAGCTCACCTTGCCGATACCCTGAACAGCTGTTACTCTAACTTTTAACAACAAGGTAGTCTTAATCTTATCATTTCATTTCATTAAATAAGGCTTTACTAAAAGTTAGGAAAAGCTGGAACTCATTAAACTCTGCAATACTGTGAGTAGGCCTGTAGGTAAAATAGAATGAAATATGCTTCTGCCAGCTTGCTGACTAAATTAGTTAGCTCTGGACTATCTCCGCTGGCTCTAAGGATGCCTTTAGGAATTGCTTCTGCGTCTGGATACAAGTTAAAAATAAGTGGATTTTGTTTGTGGTGGAGTTTGTGCCAAATGACATCTTTATTTAAAACTGAAATTAAAGCCAAATTTACTTGGAAAACTCCTGATCATTTTTAGAACTGCATGATGTTACACTGCACACTAGAATTCATCCTTGGAAAATACACATGCACTGCTGGGCACGAAGCACTACAGAAATACAAACCTGTTGCTCTCCCGTTACATCACTTGCACATTAAGAAAAAAAGAACAAGCTTCCTGGAGCTGAACTGCTATAAACAAAATGAGATGTGAGATGACAAATTTACTCGTAAACTCCAAAATACACTGTGCTAGAGTACACTTTAATTGGTAAATACACCAGGTAATTTTGTGGGGTTTTTGTAGATGTGGTTCCCCCACCACCACTGTATTTGTAGAAAAATAAGAAATTTTGACCATTAAAATGCTCTCTAGGCTGGTGCCTAAAGTACACCAGGCAGCTGGAGGTCATGGAGTTTATGAAACTCAGAAGACACGCCTTGTGAAGTGTGTTTGGTGAGCTACATCTCTACAGCAGCTGAACCGTTTGAAACATGCTAAAGACTTCTGGAGCTTTAAGAGTACCAGCCATGAGCCTGAAATGAATTCACTTCAGAGTGAAATAACCAGCCTACACTGGTCACTTAACTTTCGTGTATAAGTTGGCTCTTCAGGCTAGAACCTGGTTCTCTCTCTGTATTTAGTGATGACTGTCACAGGCTGAAATCCAAAGCAGTGAGTCTACATGTAAAGCTAGCTTAAGGTGCAAACACTACTCTGCAGTCTGATCCAAATTCTATACACATACATACACACACAACACCACATAGGCAGCTTTTGGACCGAATTTCTTTTCCTTTTATAGAAGGTAACATCAAGTTTAAATGATCATTTTAACGTGTTGGACCAACAGGTGTTTAATTAAACCACACGTGGTTCTTCACATCCACTTCAGAAACAGTAATGCTGGTTCATTGTACTTTTCTCACTACTTGATCCAAGTGTCTTTGTTTAAACAAACAAAACCCCCACCACACACAGCCACTTTTTCTGCTAAAACACCCTGCACAGCCCAATCAACAGAATACAGGGCCTGGTTTGGGTTTTACTGCTTATTTTAAAAGAATAAAATCAGACAGAGGAAGAACTGTTAATGGCTAGCATCTTCTTTGTACTGGACAAGTCCTCCTCAGAGGCACGTCCCCAGTAACATGCCTGTGCACCAGTGGCGTGGAAGACCCTCTCTGAGGGACCATTCCTCAGTCCTGTAAACTGTTTCTGTTTCAGCGCTATTTTTATAATCCCGTTTCAACACAAAGCGCTCCTAGCGTTCAGTCCCACTTGGTTCCATCTAGAGCTAGCTCTGTAGGCACCGCAATGCACACACAGCTACGGTAGGTATAAAGTATAACGTAATTGTGCACAGGAGCTTTAGCTTTGCCACCTACTCACACATCACAGCGTTTATTTCTGCTTACTAAACCATTGCAGGCAAGCAAGTTTAAGGCACTGAAAGCCAGGAATAGGTGCTGGGGGGTGGCAGGAGGCACACGTCACTGGCAATCCCTGTACCATGACACCGGGTTCCACTTATCTTTACAGACAGTACGATGAGAGCTGAGTCAACTGGTATTATTAACGTATAAGGCCAATTATACGCACTGCTCATCAACCGATATTACAGCTGCCAGTAAAAGGGAACAAACTCTGAAATTTAAACAGATCTGGAAGTGACTCCAGGCCCCTACAACAGCAGCAATTTAACTTGTTCAACCTGCTAACTGAAAACAAGTGGAGAGAAGAGAGCAGTAAGCAGTGGTCTTCAGGGAAAGTCCCTGGGAGCCTCAACAAGCACGTGGTTTGTACTTCACAATAGGATCATGTTGTACAAGAACTTGGAGGAAAAAGATCAGCAAAATTAGAAAAAAAATGAATCTAT
Source organism: Eurystomus gularis (assembly GCA_013400335.1). Classification (NCBI taxonomy): domain Eukaryota; kingdom Metazoa; phylum Chordata; class Aves; order Coraciiformes; family Coraciidae; genus Eurystomus; species Eurystomus gularis. The sequence goes on from VZZY01014769.1 coordinate 107,083, forward strand.
GACTGCTGGGCTGAGGTGTTGGGTTTTTTATCCTAACAAATTCTCGAACCTTGAGGTAGAAGCATTTGTTCAACGTATTTATCTTGAGGCACTTTTCATTAACTTGATCTGACCAATAATTATCAAACGGAAAATCCGCAAGGCACAGCAAATCCTGCTATGAAACTTGACCATTTCTTTCATAGGTAGCCAGCAGAGACCAAACATACTTATGACATGTAATACATAGGTATTTTCAACCCTTCTTGAAAATTAGCTAATGACAGTTGCCCATCTTCATCTCCCCTAGCCCACAGGTACTACCCAACACCTGGGCCAGGATTACACCTGGAATAAACTGTTCCACACAAAGCTGCCTACACAGCGAAATGCATTACTGAATTAAACTGCAGTTAAAGTCTTGTTACCTTATCAGGTAATTTAACCAAGATAATTAGCAATAATTATTCTAACATAATTTGGCTGTTACCCAACAAGAGGCTCAGTAATATGTTGGTTCTCTACAGATTTCATGTAAACTAGCTCTGGTGCTCTGAAGAGCCATCTTATTTTGCACCTTTCTTAGCCTGTGTCCAATACAAGTTATGTTGGTCTTGTTGGCACAGTATCTACTCTGATTTGGGCTTTGGAGAAAACAGAAACAGACAGAGCAGTAAATCGCTCCGAAAGACTGAATTTTGTTACAAAAAATAAAAGTTTCACATCACTGCCAGAGATTATACTGCTTTCATTATCTCGCCTCTATAGCCCGCAGTGTAACACAATGCACGTGTAGTACACCTCAAACCTACCAGAATCGAATCAACACCAACTTCCAAAAAGCAGATTCCAGATTCTTAGAGAAATAAAGGAAATGCCAAAAGTCAGGGAGATGTGTAAATCAGGACAGTATCAATGCAGACTAATTACACGTGTTAGCTATTAGTGAGCATAACACAACTTCCCACAGGAAAGCAATACTATTTATGATCTCAGTCAGAAAAGAAGCTGTCGTTCCAACTCAGTAATCAAAAAAGGTGTTTTCCTTTGTGAATATTTACACACTACCACATTACATCGTCCTCTTTATTACTCTGCTGCTCTGTTCAAAGTCAATGGTTTATTTCTTGCTGCTTGGAACGTTACATTTCTAAATGGCACGTGAATTAAAATACAATATCTCTCCAGAGTGAAACAAGATATGTAGTGAAGAGCACCCTCTAACAGATGGAGAGGAGCTTTCCTGACACAGTACTGTATCTTCTCAAGGTAGCCCACAGGAAACATCACTTCTGAACACAGCCATTTTGAGAGTGAACCCTGCTGATAGGCACAGAGCAGGTATAATTATGTGCACTAGTAACACTCTGTAGTAGCAATAGGGACTTGACTTAATGGTGCTTAGAGAGTTAGATGAGTCTGCTGTTGATGCCTTGGGTACCAAGAAAAGAATAATCAGCATTTAACTGAGCTCATAAAATTCACTCTTAGCTAGGACTTTTCTATTCTAGGGAAAACATGGACTACAGACAGATTTTATGACATATTAATTAATGTTTATTTTTCCATTCCCCATATGCTACGTAATATCTACATACACTATGACACAGATTTTTAAAATAACTGTGAAATCTGACTTTGTATCTTCCAGAAAGAAGGAAATAACAGAACTAAGACCAAAAAAGGTTCTACAAATAAAGGTCCACAAAGATAACTCACTTTGATACACACAAGAATTCTCTGCCTTTAAAAATCTAAAGACAAAGAACCTGTATTTATAATGACAAAAAGGTTATATTTTTAGGACTGTTGCTGTAAAGTTGCTCTTGAAGAAAGATGTACCCATTCTTCAGAGGCAAGAATATTATCCCCGTAACATATGGGTACTACAAAAAGGATCTTTATCCTACAGTCACATTGGCTTTGCAGTAAAACCCCCACAGCCTCAATGAACCTAAGGTAACACACAAGTAAATCCCCATACCTTCAACTGTGTTAATCAAATATAGTCCTGAATAACTGACAGGGAAAAAAAGAGTACGTGGGGGAAGGGGTGTTTTTTGTTTTTCATACTTAAAAAGGCACAGCACATTAAACACTGCTCTTGTATGTCATGCATCCGTACTCTCAGGCACTATTTAGTCTATTGACAAGAAAATAAAGTTATACAGGACACGGCAGCTTCCACTGCAGACGAGAAAGCAAGGAATGTACCCAGCAGTATCACACTTAGGACATTCCTAATGACATTAATTCCTAATATCATGACATTCTTTTGAAATGAAACAAATTTAGAAAGGTAACATTTTGTATAAAACTGAGAAGATTTACATGGAAACATTTAATTTCAAAATCCTAGTAACAGTTAAATATTACACAGTAGAATGGGACTTCATTATAGTATTTGCCTGCTGTACGCTTTCAACTCAGCTTGAGTACTGGTGACCAGCTGTCCCAAAAGCTCCTCAGGAAACGCAGTTTTGACACTGTTTGACCTGAACCACTTCGGTTTTGTAAATACCTGCTTACAAATGTTTAAAAAGCTTGGAACTTGGCAGTAAGCCATGTTAAATCAAGCATGGTGGTTTATATTAAGAATACAGTATGTGTGATCTTTTCTAAACTTAACAGCTGCAGTTAATTTCACTAGCAGCTTAGGGATGGGGCTACTGACAGTTTGTCATCCTTTACTTGGATAATTCACTAATGACAGAGCAGAGAAGAAACCTAACAGAGTCCAGCAACTGTGTGATAGCTAACTGTGCTAGACAGGGTTATTCCTTATTTATTCTGTTACTTTAAGCCTATTACTCACATCATTAAATACCGCATAACTGAGTGACTGCTAATAAGTGTAGCTGAAGAGTAATCCTCTGGAAGCTACTTCATTTGAACTGGCATTTGACAGTGTAGCACACCCTTGTAGTACTGACACACACGTTAGGCTTGGTTCCAACTTGTTGCCCACAGAGATACTGCACTTGTGTTGTTCATTTGGATGTCTCCAAGTTATGGATTTTCTGCTTTATAGCTTTTTGCTTATGTGAAGAGGTAACAGACTAAGAGTTTTTAAAAATGGCAGGGATATTTTTTAACCAGAAGTATTTATCGAGGAAGGTTTTCTTGCAAATTTACCTGTCAATACAATGTTGATTAGATGATCCTTCAATATTACATGAGCAGAAAAGAAATACCAAGTCAGAGCAGAACTTGTTTACAGCACTCGATTTCAGAACTAATCTGTGTGACTGACATTAACATGTTAACTGCATTTACACCAAGCCCAGGCTGATGATGGATTTTATGACAAGCCTTGAGAAAGCAAGTAGCCGATAGCAGACTTCAACATTTGAAACAATTTGACATAGGAAATGGGTCAGTTAAATTACTTTGGAAAAAGAGAATCTGAATTTAAAAGCATTGCTCAGCTGACAATCTAACTCATCTCCCATTTATTATATGATGCACAGAAGGTTTTTTCCAGCATTGACTAGTGTATCGATTTATTTCTAAAATTCATGTTTCAGACCTAACAAATTGCCTTAGCCTGAGGCACCCAGCAAACACAGCAAATTCTCTCAAGCAGTTCATCACACACGTTGCATCAAGAAAATTCTAGGTTCCTTTTATTTGTACTCAGGTTTTTCACTTAGGTGCCCAGAATAATGATGATGTAGATTATGCACCACTAAGTTACGCCAGACCAAAGCTAGAAAGATGTTACTTGAAAGGATGTTAATTGAGCACCTGGAATGCAAAACAAGAGGTACATGAAAATTGAAGTTAAATATTTTTATCTTAAGGAGGAACAGTTGGAACCTCACTGGAAGCTGTAAGGCAGAGAGCTCCCATCATTCTCCATCTAGGGAAGCGATGGGCACAGCGCATCCATTGTCACAGTATTTCCATCACAGTATGACAAGGCATCAGAGAAATATCTGCGGTAAGATACTAACATACATTTTATCTAAAGGGAGAGGGAAATGAAATGCAAATGTTTCAGGCCACGTAAAAGAAATCTTTCAGTGCTGTGCTTCCTGACACTCAGAAGTATTAGTACAGCGTATTAAAATGTGAGTCACTGACGGGTGGAACACGTGTACTGCAACCGCGTTTCCCTTACACTGCGTTTCCAAATAAAAACTCATTACAAAACAAACAGCCTCTCATGAAGAGACAATTGCTCCATGAAGAGAAGTAACACTGATGCAAGTTACCAGCTTCAGATTCCGGTTTAAGACACTAATGCTGAACAGGTCATGAGAGCACTAAATATTTTAATCCATCCTGCATGGTATGATGTGGTCCTTACCAAGTGGGAAAAGCAAACTTCAGCCTAAGTGATAAATCTCTAGCTATAAGCATACTACCAGAAGAGAAAAAAGGATTTTTTTATTATTATTACATTCAACATATTCTGCGTTGGTGTGTTTGTTCTGTCCTCCAAAATCAATTCTGTTAACTACAATAAATGCTGTATCTTGTGATGATCCCAAAATAGAATTCTCCCGGTACACTTTCCACTGAAGTCCAAATTTATGTCATAAGCTTTAAGACACAAAAAGTTAAGAGCATATTTATTCCTGGAAAGAGCAACAGAGGCAGAACCTTGGAAGGTGCTCTCAGCAACAGCTGCTGTTACAAAGCACTGGTATTTTCTAAACATCCTTCTACTTCTTGTGATGAGTGCAAATGTTGTCCCTCACCTCCCAACAAAAACACTTCAGAGCCCAGAGCTTCACAGCTCTTACAGATTCGTCCTTGCAAAATGTAATTTTACACTTAAAAAACACTAGTGAGGTTAACAAAAAAACTGTTCATAAATAAGTGTATTGTTAAGCCAAGTTTAAAAGGGAATAAAAAAAAAACAACCCACAAGCTGGAGAACCCAGAGTAACTCTGGAAGCAACCAAAAATCAAGCAGCAGCCAACCCAGGATGAAAAACACATCGTGTATATTTAAAATCTCACAGATTTTGCGTTCCATCAGGAGGGTTCAGAGACCTGGCCTATTTGCAGCCTGAGATGCAGTCAAAGATTCCTAAGTTCCCTTTAAATTTGTTTTGATAATGGCAGGAAAAAATAAATGACATAAATTTGAAACAAGTATTTCTTGACACATATAAATAACAATAACAATAAAGTTTAGTGTTTGTCTGAATCAAGTTCAGAAGTCTCACTTTCTGTGGTCTGAAGCCTTTCCTGAAAGCTCACAGCTTCATGGTCAGTGTCTCATCTTCCTTCCTTGTCCAGGATACTACTATTCTTACTAAGAGCTCGTACTAACTTCAGGGAAGCATAAGCGAAGACAACTTCTTTCTCATTTAGTTACAGAAAGAGCTGCTGATTTGTGTTTTCAGAATCCAATTATAAAACTGTGTATGGTTACTGTGACTAGATTGGTATTATAACAAGGCAAGTTTATTCCCCCACCATCTCTAGAGTAGCAAGCTGTCTTTTACCAGTGTTCTTGAACAACAAAGAATTTACAAATCATTCTTGAGGCAGTGGTATGTCCTCAGAAAACAAGTAAATCCTTAGAAAGCTAGCCATGTGGTTGTTGCTGATGTTCCACTAATGGAAGTGCAAACAAGTGTGAGGACCAAAGGAAGAAAGAAAAAAAAAAAAAAAAACCAAACACAAAAAAATGAAAAGGAGCTAAAAGGGATCTAACTTTCTACGTGAAGATGAGTAAGTGTTCACTTTGGATATACAAGAATGGATTTGGACCTACTTTAAATTATCTTCAAAGCACTCCATCCTCCTTCACTCTGCATGTAGTTTCAAATTTGTCTAGCAGTAAGTATGATATGCTACCACTTAAAAAAAAGCATTAATCTGGTTTTGCTACTGCTGGTTAGTCAAGCAATTGAAATTCAAAGTTCAAATTCAGTAGCACTCTACTTCAAAATGAGATCTACAGCCTGAACAACAAATTCTAGTCAATAACTGCTGCAGTTTTAATGTTCTGTTCCTAGCTACGTATTTCTGTGTTTGACACACTTCTGAACGTTTCTGATGAAGGTGTCACACAAACACGCTTGCTTGTACACTTCAGTTTTGGATAATTTCTGAATGGCAACTACTCACAAGTAGCTGGCAGCCTCTTCTTTTTACCATCTATTACAGTTAGATAGCTACTATTTACATTTTAACAAATTCTATTAAAACCAAGCTTTGTATTTTGTGTATGTACACATACGCATGCACATGTGTGCATGCTTACTTAGTTAAACTAGAAATGGGGAGCAAAATAAAAGTGGCTTAAGTACCACTCGATTTTACAAGGCAAACAAAAATGCATCACAAATAGTATGTGAAAACTCTCCGGTTTCTTTACTGCACCCTTAAATAATGAGGTGTGGGAAGTGCAATTCTCAGCACTTGCCCAGTTGTGAGGACAGAAACACGCACTGCTGGTATTTGGCATGATGAAATACATGGTATTTCTGCAAGTTGAGTCAATACCTTCCAACACCATGAGTCCAAGGAATACATTTCTAGTCCAAACATTTTGCTTAAAAGCTATTTTGATGCATCAAGAACTGCAAAAGATATAAGGAAATCTGCAACCTCTGAGAAAATGAGACACATTTGGGTTCAGAACCATAGTTTACTGCTCACAAACTCCAATCTAACAGAACACCAAGAATTACTTCGTCTCAGAAACAGTAATGGAGGAGCACTTGCTGCCCATTAACACTGATGCTGTTGTGCGAGCACTTGCCCTCGTAGCACCAACCACATGCACTGAATTCAGAAGCTTCGCTGTGCTTAAGTTTTAGGAAAGGAAGACTGACATTACTTATGGTTGGGAAAACCTTGTAACTAGGAAGCCGCCTCACTGCGCGGGGAAAAACCCCACACTTTTAGAGGTTTCTTAGGAAGGCAGCAAAAGCACGTACTGCTCGGTGCAAAATGCTAAATAACAGTATAGAAGATACAGCGCACAGCACGCTTTGGAGGTGATGAAATATCCAAAACGAAATCAAATTAACCAAAAAATTCCTACAAAACAAAAACCCAACAAACCACTTAACACAACACTTTACATCTTGCATAGTTTTTAGCTTACTTCACCACACAGACTACAAAGAAAAAAGGAGCTTTTTTAACCGGTTCCTCGCAGAACTTTTTAAAACACGAGAGATGTGGTAAGTGCCGGGTCTCTACACCCAGCAGGCCACGACCCCTTCCAGCCACACGGCAGGGCCCAGGCCCAGCCGGGCACAACACCTCGCCCACCCCAGCACCGCCGCGAAGGCTTCGCCCCAGCGCAGCCCGACCCGCTGCAGAGTTCCTCACTTGCAAAAGGAACCTTCAGCCCCCAGACGAGGTATTCACACACAACCTGCTGCTCTCAAGACACTTCCAGGCGCCCGCCTCTGAAAAGCCAGACCCCCCCTCCCCCGAGAGAAGGCAGGCACAGGACACAGCTCCCTCCGTCCGCACCCCGCCTGGAGACCGACCCGCAAGCAACCCCCGGGTCACAGGGGACGGGGCGGCCTCATTTTCTGACGCGCTTTCGGAGAAAAAAGCTGAGAAATGAACCTACCCCCACAGCAGCCTCCGAGAGCGGTGACAGCAGCCACGGCCCACAGCTCCAGAGCCACAGCCCGGCCCGCCCGCGCCGCTCTAGAAGCTTCCCTGGCGCGCATGCGCAGCGCGGCCCGGGGCGGCCTCGGGCNCCCTGTCCCTGTCCCGGCCACCGCGGCCTGACCCGGCCCGGCCCGAGGCGAGGAGATGCAGCCGCCCTCCTTCCCTCAGGTGCATAAAGCCTTTTGTGCGGGGCTCGGCTTCCGCTCCCTCCGTCTGTGGTCATAGCAGGATTGCTTTTGTTTACTGC
>VZZY01014769.1:114985-200686 GCA_013400335.1 Eurystomus gularis
GCAAAAAATAGATGTGTCCCTGGGACACGGGGAGTTTCGTGGCTGTCTGATTTTGGCGATTTTCTCGTTACATTTGTTGTTAAAGCACCACGAGATGGGTACAGCGCCCTGCGAACCATGAGCTGTTTCTGCAGTCGGCGACACCCTGAGCCCTTGGCTCCTTGGTCCCTGGAGCTGGTCCTGCCTTCCCACTTCGTTCTCCTCACAGCTATTTAGAGTTGGAAGCAGCAAGAGGTAAATTTTTCATATTTAGGACAAAAAGCTTACGCTGAACAGGCAGTAACTCCTTGTGCGACTAACTGCTGGTGAATGTTGTGTCAGAGGCCGCTGTGTAAAGCAGAACCGCGTAACCTCAAACCGCCTGGAGGGAGCCTTGTCTTGCCTTAATCCTGCTCTACTTACCAACGTGGTCCCTCCGCTTGGGACCATGCGCTTGTTGGCCTGTATCTGCCTGCAAGTCATCGCCCGTTGATCACCATTATTAACATTACAACTAAATATCAGTATTACACCTTTAAACGTTACAACTGTTAAGTAATAATCTATTGTTTCTCGACGTTTTCTGTTACAAGTGAGTGGATGGAGATCAGGGAGTATGCCAAGCGCGGCCGTAGGACAGCTATTCCCTTGTTTACAACATAGTTTAATTTCATTCATGAAATTTAAAAATAGTTTTTCATCAAGAAAACGTCTGCGGGCTTTTTTTCAATGTCTTTTTTAAAAAATGGAAATGGTCCAATTACCTTTATTTTCGCTGGTTATTAAGTCATTGACGGAACATTAAACTGTGAATGAAAATGTGAAGGGCATAAAAATGTGAGGGACTTGAAATATTTTCTCTGTATTTTTCACCAACAGGTATAGTAGCTTTGTGAGTTTTTTTGAAAAATTCTTTCCACGATAGAAGTATAAATTTACCTAGCTAACACAGATAGCATTGCAGTATAAGAAAAAAAAGCAAACCTCATTGAATTCACAGTTTATTTAGAGTAAGACAAAAATTGCCTAAGAAGAGCAGAAACTGTTTTATATTCTTTTTATGTTTTGATGTTTCTTGCTCAATAAGGATTTTTTAAATATCAGAAACCTTTAGTAAATAAAGCAAATGTCCCTACACTAATGAACCAGCTGTTCTATCCACCTGGTTAAAATAATTGACCGAAGTGCAACCAGTCACATCGTTTCTCTCATCATTTTTACGAGTGATACCATCCACACCCAGTCCTGACATCAGGAGAGGTCCTGATATTAGTTAGAGCTTAGGGGAGACTCTAACAGAGTTACACAGCGTTGCAAACAAATTAGAGCAGAAAGCAAAGTTCATACTCCCTGAGAGACAGTACAATCTCTGGTGGTGGCAGGAACAATGCACAGAAATACTGACCGAAATAATCTGAAGAGAAGTTTCTAAAGCAGAGTTTACAGGGTTTTTACACAATCATCATATAAAGCTATCAAGGAAGGCTTTCGGAATAATTACACTGTGAAAATTGAGCATTCAAGTTTTAAGACGCGAACATAAAGGGCATCAAAGCATTTTAAAGACAAACTAGGGCTACAAATTAAATCTAGTGAAAAAGCAGCAGACTGGTTATGCGTGAGCTGAGGTTGATGGCAGCCTATAAACCAGTAAAGAGGATCTGAGCTAAGAGCCAGAAGAACTTTGAAGCATAGTTTGGCTTGTCTGGTTTTGATTGATACACTAGGGCTACCAATAGGCCAATAGAAATTTTATCTAGTTTATTGATAACATCTTAAAGTGTCTGTCCTGGATCGTGATAAACCCAGCGTTTACAGCAGAAGCCTGATAAAGCTGGAATTTTCAAGCAAGGTGAGCGTGGGATACCTCCCAAGTCTGAGCTGTAATGATGCTTTTGCCTTCAGCAAATGATCTAGACAATTACTGAAAGGCCATATTAGCGAGAGCAACCTGAACTGAGGAGGTGCAGGTGGTTGGAGTGTAAAACTGAAGGAATTTTCATGCCTTACAAAACCTTACCAGATTCAGGTAAGGGAATTCACTCGGGTGAACTCTTTGTCAGAAGACAGATAGGGATCCAAGGGTTAGAAATCAGATAGCAAGAACAGGCGACTCAGAATCATGTCAGAAGATAATCTAATAGAATTATTATTATAATCTAATAGAATTATGGGGAGAAACGTGTATAAGTCATGTGATGCTACATTATGGTAAGAAACTGATTGGGAAAACCCTTTCTTCCTCATTGCTCCCCTGCGCTCTTTGTACACCATTGCAGCCGAAAAATCCAACAAGAGTCAGAAAAATATTATCTGTTCCACTCGAAGTGAAAAAGGAAATTTATGTCAAATCCTATGCAGGATGGAGGCTGCCGTGTAAGATGTGCCTTATGCAATTTAAAGCTTAAAAAAGCAAGGATGAACAGAGTAGACTACCATTAGAAAGTAATTTGAAAGCAATCTCTTATAGTTCAAACTATGTTTTAGGCATTTAATGAAGCAGGGAGGTTGAGCACTAACTCTGAGGATGCTTTAAGTGTGATACTGTAAGGATATTAAAATGTTTATGCCACAATGTATAAGATTATTACATAACTAACAGGACTGTAACTAATAATATCCAGTAACACCACTTAGTTAGGTGGAGTATATTCCACTTACTGTCTTGCTTTTTCAGTAAATCCTTTTTTTAGTCTCCTTGAATAAAGACTGAGTAACCTAACTGTACGGTTTCACAAAAATAAGGTGATTGTTTTATGGTATGGGCACAATGCAAATTTTTCTGTACAATTCATTGTCACTCAGGACTTGCAGCATCCTTTCTCTTCCAAGCTGCAGTCCTTGGCAGAGTTGTTCAAAGGGTCATAGGAATAATAGCAAAGGGAACTGTGCACTGAAGTGGAGGTAGTTCTTCAATACTGGTGATGGAAGGTTTTATATATATATCTCTCTATATATATATGTGAAGCACTAATTTTACTTAAACGGAAATAAATTGGGGAGGGAAGGAAAGTGATTTCACAGCTGGTGTTCAGCATGCTGCTGAATTCCTTTTTGTGAGTTGATTTAAATCCAATATTCAAGGACAGTTTTCCTTAACATTCAATAATTATGCTAAGTCTGGATTTGGAAGTTTAAGGTGGTGGAAGAATCAAGGTTTGGATTTGTCTCCTCTATAACTGATGGAAGGCTTACAGAAATATGGATTTAATCTAGATTTGTCATCTGAGTGCACATGACTGAATGCAACTTTACTGCTGTCATCTGAAAAGTTATGTAACGTTTCAGGTTCAGCAGAAAATGATGGTATTTATAAAATACAGACAGTATATAATACTAAGCACAGCTCAGAATATAATATACTTTCAGTAGCTGCATAGAAAAATAGGTTATTAGCAGACTTATAATAAAGTATTTTATTGGAATTAATAATTAAAATAAGACTGTGAGGAATTGTATTTCATTTTTTAAAAGATGATTGTTACTAGAAACTTCTCCCTAAAGAAGAGGAGGTAACTTACCAGGATATGGATGGCATTTCGTTTATTATGTGGCACAAGCTCTTTAACAGAAGTCATTTCAGACGTTAAATTGTCTTGTGAAAGCCAAAGGGCTATTCTGAAGTACTTTGTTCTGTGCACATTACGGCTTCGCTACAATGGAGTTAAAGAACCTGTATTTCATACTGTAATTGAATATGACTCAATTTTACCATCGTCAAAGGATGGGAAAAAATCGAGAAAATTCTATGTTTTTCTAAGCTGAATGCGTTCAGGAGAGCTGACAGGTATTCAAGATAAGAATGAGTCTAGCAGTAAGTATTCTACCTTTTGAAATAATGATTCTGTTAAATAGTCACAGAAGCGCTTTACAGAGCAGAGGAAGTGAGCACAAACACCGGTGCAGATTTAAGCTCAGTGGCTCTAACAAAAATGATGTGTGATACTCTGTCTGATAAAGCTGACGAGAAAAGCCTCTAAGCAATAGTTTTGCTTGTGGCACTGAAGGGTAATGAAAATCAAAATTAGAAATAAAGATTTTCCTACTCGCTTCACTAAAATAGTGCCGGAGTGGGAAAGGCAGTAAAATAGATTCTTTAATGAAAACACTCCAGCAAAGGATATTCTGAGGGTATGACTACATGTGTTTGTTAGATATAGGTATAGAAACTTAAATACATTGAATCTATTTTAAAAATGAAGTGCACACTATTCATAGTGTTTCTTTTCACACTGTGCTTTGTCACTGGCTCCTTTTGTTACTTTCAGTAACAAAAGAAAATGCTGCTAGTTCTGAACTATAATTACATTTTTCATACAGATACTGCAGACATGCCTTTAAAGATAAAATTTTAACTAAAGAAGGTGTGTTTGGGACTCCTAGTTTGTTCTTCCTCCGTGATGTTACATGATATCTGTCTCTGTATCTGAATATGCTCATCTTGTGTCATTTCAAGGCCAGATTAAAAGGCCAGAAATAATTACCGTTTTTCTTTAAAGCACAACTAGGTGTGGGTCCTGTCATCCAAAGAACTCTGCTGATGTCAGTGGAAACCTTGCTTACTGTACTTCCTAGCAGGATTGTTTACGGTTGATTTAGTTCATGGCTATGTCTTGCTTGCTTTGTCAAAAGAGCTTGAGATCAGATAAGAGAATATGTCCAACCTCAGCAGTGGTAAACTGCTCCATAATCTCTGCAGATATTTTAGGCTTTGAAGCACAATGACTTTTTCTCATCTATTTCTGTTATCCTTTCCAAGATGTACTTGATCATGTAATATTTGTGATGTCTAACATGTTTTACTGGGATGCTTCTACGATTTGTATTTCTTGCCTGTCAACAGGAAAAACACAAGTTGTGAAATGTTCCAGATAATGAAAATTGAGAGTAAACACTTCAGGGTAAGACAGTGAAGCAATCAGCTGTGTTTCACTAGCAATTAAACCTTGTGGGAAGCTTTAAAACACAGAATTCAATTTTTAATGCTCTCTATGTATAGAAGATCCATAGAAAACTGGAACATCTAACACCTAGGGCAAATCAAGATGACATAAATGTGTAGAAATGAACAGAATACTCCTATTTTCCAGGTAGGATTTTCTGTGTAATGCAAGTTGGCATTAGCTGAACATCTGGTGAATTGCAAAGTCAAAATTATCTTCTTTTGTTCCAAGGACATCCTCGGCTCATGCAATTCTTTTAACAAAATAAGTAAAAGGTACCATTTCCAGAATAGCGGAGGAAATATTCCAACTATCTAGTAGCTTAGGTTTCATCTTCTCATAGAGCTCCTTCAACACAGTTCCTGGATTTTAAAAAACAAAACCACTTAACATCAAGTTAACTGGGGATATTTCTGTCTTTTCAGTTGCTATTCCTCCCTACCGTAACGGCTGTAACATGAAATCAGAGTATCTGGGAATTTTTGTTGTGGCGGTCTTCTGCTTTTGTACCAAATCATCCATTTGTCCCGACACTTTCAGAATTCAGGTAGATGCAATCTCTATCTGCAAGCTCATCCTTTTACTCTTCAGGTGGTTTATTACACAAAAAAAATCCCCCTTTCTGCATAGGTAAACAAATTCCTTTTTTTTTTTAACACAATTTTTCATGCAGCTAGCGTAGGGATCATATGTCTGTGCATGTGTGGAGAAGCCTCACAGAGCTTTCTGTAAAAGCAGTTTAAAAGGGTGTTAGTTGTTGCTGTTGTCTTGAAAGATTGGTACAGCCATGTTCAGGGGCTTCTTCTTTTATTCCACTAAATCACTATCTCCCAAGTACCATGTTCTTGGGATTTGTACATCTTAAATCTTTCTGAAGTTTTGCCTTCCCAGGGTATTACCACAGGCAAGCTAGCGGAGGGAGCAGCTTTTATCAACCACTGAGGTAGCTGTAAGTGGAAAAAGAAATACCCTGACTGTTTCTGTCTCTGTTTTACAGGTTTTTCCCCATTAGCAAATTTCTGAAAGAATGGTACCATGTAGGTTGTGTTCCTCTTTATACTTATTACTGCTTAATGATCATTACCTCCAATGTAAAGACCAAAACAGGCGTCAGGAAAGGCAGTAGCACTCGCTGTTGCTTGTCCTTGCGAGAGCTGGAGCTCCCTTACGAGGATTACAGTGGAAATAAGAGTTTCTGATGCTTTCAAACATAAGTGTTCCAATCCCTTTTTCAACGTCATTTGACTGCAAGTGAAGAAAATGACAGGCTGAGGGAGTGCCAGTTATGACAATCTCTAACCTGCTTTTGACAAATGTGCATAGAATAGAGTTCACCTGCTCCTGGAATTTATTTATTTATTTTTTTTTAATTAATAGTGAATCTTAAGGGGCCATATCTGTGCAGGAAAGATAACTGTTGTAATAGTGTGTAGTCATATAGACCAGCCTTCCGGAGCGTTCCACTGTGTCTACGCTGAGGGTAACACGCAGCGTATTTTTGTGACACGCTAAGGTTTTCTTTCAGTACATGGCTGGTTGTTCAACGTTATCTTTGCATTTGTGAGAACCTCAGTTGAAGAGTGAGAATGTAACATGGCAAAGTATTGAAAGACTGCTTGAGGTTTTGTTTGCTTGTGGTTGTTTTAGACAATCAATGTTCCTGTTACATGAGATTTCATACTGAATTTCGTTTTGCCCTGAGGTGACTGGATAGTGTTCGAAAAGGATTTTCATAGCCTGTATTTTAGGAGAGAGAGGTGTTACCAGAAGCAACTCTGTAAAGAAGGAATACATGCAGTGCATTTATTGAAAATAAATGGTATTTAAGTTAGTTAGCAGTCAATACACATTCTTCTTTACTGTTCTTTGTGACCCCAATTCAGCGTGCTGTATGTTGCATTGCACTTGGTTGATTTTCCTTTTATGCAGTTGTGTGCTGTTGGTGAGAAGGTTCGGATAGATCTATGAGCAGGAGGTTGCAAAGCTCTTCTGTACCAGAGTAATCAGGGATAACAGTGTGGCCATGAAAAGAATGAGTTTTTGGACCAGTTTTCTCTTACATTCATTTTATTTTGTTTTGTTTTGTTTCGTTTTTTTCCACAGTATTGCTTAAAAAACCCTTTCCGTTTATTTGAACTTAATTTCAGATACCTTTGGAAATGAGATCCCATTGCCCTATGCATTAAATGACATTTTGAAAGTCCTTAAGTGCTCAGAAATTCCTTCAGGACATAGTGTGCATGGAATACTTAGGATGGAAGGGACCCCCGAAAATTGCCTAGTGAAACCCTCTGCTCAAAGCAGAGCTACCACAAAAGCTAAACCTGGTTGCTCAGGGCAGTTTCCAGTCAAGTTTCAAGTACCTCCAAAAGATGGTCATTTTTTTGTGACCAGTAAAAATGTTCACTTTTCCAGTTTCTAACTCAACCTATTATCTCATCTTAATTCTGAGAAAATTCTCTGTCATTTCTGTCACTCCATTTCACTAGTGGAAGACTGAAACCATCTTCTTTTGCCAGCTCTTCTTTTCTCCATGCTTCTTTTTCCCACCCAGCCCTTTCACCTTCTCTTCATACCTCATGTTCTTTGGTCTTCTAGTGATCTTTGTGGCCCTCCACTGAACACACTCCAGTTCTGGCAATCATCTCTCTTGTCACGAGGGGATCTAAATCTGCAACAAACCAATAGTAAATGGCAATAGGAAACATAGAGTATTGAGGGCACTGGCTACAGCCAGTGCTCTGTCTTGATCTAGCCAGTGTTAAAGCATGAAAACACAGAATAAGAAGCTTCAGTGGAGTCTGTGCTCAGGCGTATAAAATCATTTCTGTTCCCTAAATGACGTAAACATGTACATGAAGCTTATCTCTTGTGGGTTTCTTCCCTGATCTTGCCTGTGGGCTGTACAATGAGGGACAATTACAAGACAGCCAAGGGCCTGAGTTTAATTTTTTCTTTTGGTAACTATATGTCAGTGGACCATGAAAACAAATGGTACGCTTTGTATATTTTAGTTGCAATCAGTAAAATGAATCTTGATGGCTTTCCTAGACTCTGTAAAGAGTGGCTACTTTGAGTGACAGTTCAATATCAGTGGGAAAAAATGTGATTTCAGTTTTATCAAAAAAACCCTAATTTGCAATGCAAAGACAGTTTCTGCTTCAGCGTTGTAAGTGTTCCTGTTTACACAGAGAAATGCATCAGATTTTTTTGTGCTTAACGTTATTTAGATTGAAAGGTACTTTTAACGCATCATTTCTTATATTGTTCCACATCATGGCAGGCTTGATGTAGTTATTCCTAACTTTCCTTTAATAGCCAGCTTCACAGAATAGGAATGTTCCTAGAAAAACTAAGAGTACAATTTCCTGTGGCAGCTTGGTCCATTGCTGCCTTATCTCAAAGTATCTCTGACACTAAGTAAGGCATGCAGTGACAATGTGCTCAGAGGAAGGTCTGTCAGATCCTAGGTCATTCCAAGGAAGTAGTCTTATTTTCTCTTTTGAACTCCTCTGACTTGTCCTGCCCCACCATTAATCATGATCTGCTCTGGTTCATTTGATAAGTAGTAATGATGAAGTAATTTGGTAATAAGAGCACAAACAATATTTTCACCGATTCACTAGCACAAGTCGCTATCCCTGCCTTTAAGGTCCATGTAAATTTAGGTGGATTTGACCACGCTGAGTGATAACTAGGACCAAACATTTTGTTTTTATACATTTTGGGGAACTAAAGAACACTTTTGCTTTGTGAGAGGATATGCCACTAAACTTCTTCAAGGGAGGCTGCAGATTGTTCCTTTTTTATCTAGACATAGGTTGATCCTTAGCGATAGACTAGACTATTGAAAAATTAACTTTGCTTTCAGCTTGACTATTATTGTTGCTTGAAATCCTTTAACATGATTTTAAGTTTCTTTTCTTTCATTCCTACACCAGCAGTGCTTTTTGTTCATGTACCAAGGGATCTGGAGCTTTCATTTGTCCTTTCAAGGTTTTTAACTGAGATGGTAGGGAAAACTGTTACAAAGTTTGCTATTTAGCAATGATGTTTTCTGAGGTGCAGTTCCGGTTTCGGTGAACACTGAATAAAAGCATGCATAAGTGAGTAGGATTCGGTTTTTGGCAGGGAAACCTTTGAAACAGTTAAAAAAAATCCTAGCTGCAGTGGGAACATAAAGAATTTATGTCCTGTGTGTTGAGAATTTAAAGAGAAAGGTCAAAAATCCAGAATAGAGATCTTTCACCATTTAACCTTTGTGAGGTTTCATCACTGTAAACAGACCAATTTGGCTTTTAGGATACAATTAGTAAGTGCGTGAAATAACTGCTGCTTTGGTCATCTTCGCAAACCTTTGCAAGCGGTGCAAGGCTTCGCTCTATAAATCTTTCAGTTTCTGTGTCAGATTCTACCATGATCACGATGGCTTGAGATTTTGAGGAAAGATGAAGTATAGCATATGTCTTTAGAATTAGTCTGCTCTCTCTGTCATGGGACTCAGCCTTGGCAGGGAGATGCTATGGGATCCATAAATCAGGGAAGTAACCTGCGTGTCTCTCCACTTGGTATGCTAGAATACAGCTGTCTCTGTGGTAATAAGTTCTTTAATGCTTCGTTGAACCTGTTCTTACAGAAATGAAAATGCATGTGTTTGACACGCTTCTGTAGTTGGTTGGTTGATCAAAATAGATTTTTCGTAGCATTTCTTTTCTCACTCATCTTTTCACAGGCATCGTTATCCATTACTTAAAATTATTCTGAGAACAATGTCTGAAGCTTCTTCCCTAAACTTATTTAAATATGCCTGTATAGTCGATGCAGAGCAGTGTCCTTTTGGACACATGATAAAAAATTAATAGGACTTCAAATTTTTTAACAGTTGGCTCCAGCTGCTAGATTTCTTCTCGTATTAAAATCACTTAAAATCTCTTTTCAGTTTTGTTCGGAAGGCAAATTATCTATGAAGGGTAGATAAAGTAAAACTGGCAGATCGAGTATTTCTTGATGGGACATATATTAAAATATGCAGTTCTCTGAGGCAACATATAAAACATGCATAATCTATTATAATGAGATTCCAGAAAGTACCGTTCACAAGGACTGAAATGTTTGGAAGTGGTATGAAGGAAAGAGCAGTGCAGGCCTGGCATCTGATGGCAACCTGACTTCGGTGAAATTAGAGTTATCTGTGTAGTCCAGGACCAAACATACCTGTTACTCTTGGCGCTGTTTGTATTACAGCGTGGAAACATTGTCCTTTCTTTAATTAAAAAAAAAAGTTGAGCCCTGTTTTAGTCAATACTACAGGTACACACGTAAAATCACTGTAGCAGAGATAGTCAGATGGTCCCTCTTCCTGCGTTTTTCTTTCCAATACAATGTGATAGAAGGTAGGAGAGGAAGAGTATTTTTCTTACCAATATTTTGGAGGGGAGAGGAAGGCTGGAAGGTGTTAACAGAATTTGTCTGGCATTAGGCAGATAGTCTGACAGGACAGTGGATCATTTTTAAAATCTCTGTTTTCACAGTGTAAGAGCAATATAGCTCCATAATCCGCACACTTTAGGATTCTGCACGAGATAGAATGGTGTTATAAGAGGAATAATTATTTAGCTCTGAATTGCACCATCATTTTGAATAATAATTTATTTTCAACTTATCTGGAATTGTTACATGATGTGAAGTAGTGCCCTGTTGTTGCCTCACAGTTACTAATATACTACTAGTAGTATTCCGTTAATCCATCTTTTCTAATAGTCTGAATCTCTGAGCAACTTTTAAATAGTACTTAGGACAAGACGCTACGTGCTGTGAACGCAGAATCTCACACACACGTTAAACAGATACCAGGGTATAATTATGTCAGGCAGTCCAGCGGTAAGAGTTACGGCCCTGAATAAACCTGAATTTCAAGAATGCAAATGAGAGATTTGCTAAGTGGGACACTTAAGGAAGCTCATGATGGGTAAATGAAGGGAGACGTGTTTGAAATATGACTTGTTATCTTGAGTGGGGATGGCCTTCACCTTGTCATCGGTGTGTGGATGGACTCAAGCGCCAGCGCCTCTGGGGGCCGACATGCAGGCGTGTTGGGTTCTGAGCAACCTGACCTAGTTCAAGACATCGCAGCTCACTGCAGCGGGGTTGGACAAGTTGACCTTGGAAAGTCCCTTCCAACCCAATGCATTCTATGATTCTGTGTTTCAGTCTGCCATTTAGGCATGCAGTTCAAAACCACCTTCTTAGAAATCCAGACTGGGTGACTGACCAAAGGAGGAAGCTCTCTGCCTCTTTGCTTCTTGTGTAATGGTTAGATTACACACCTAGGAAATCCAGAAGATTCAAAGTCCGTGGCAGCCATTGTGTGAAGAGAAGGTTTAAGCAGTTAGTGGGTACAAACAAGGTTTTGGAGTAACATTCTTATGAATTTGTCTTCCTTCTTGCTTCTATATTGTGGAAAGTTCAAGATGCATGGTTTGGGAGCATTGAGTATTATTTTTTGTCATTTCAGAAATCCTTTATCTTATCTCATGTACATGCATGGTCTTACTGTTGTAGCAAATCTGGCTTTCAGGTCTTTGATATTTTGTT
Source organism: Eurystomus gularis (assembly GCA_013400335.1). NCBI lineage: Eukaryota > Metazoa > Chordata > Aves > Coraciiformes > Coraciidae > Eurystomus > Eurystomus gularis. Next base: position 126,502 of record VZZY01014769.1, read on the forward strand.
GGGTTCTTTTTAAGTTGAGCATGAAGGCATTTGTAGCATTACTAAGAAAACCATACATGTGAACCCTGCAAAGATTCTGCCTCTAAAGAGAAAACACATTACATTTTGTCAACCTTGGTACCTGTCTTTAATACAAATTTGGGTTGAATAATAATCTAGATAAATGGTTTTATTGGAGTTTCTGAATTTCTCTGCCAGTGAAGCAGTAACTGCCTCCCTTGTAGAGAAGCGCTAGTTGTGCTGTTCAGATAACAGGTTCTCAGCGGATACGCTGTGAGAGGCTCCAAACTCCCAGCATCGATTCTTGTCAGACTTTTGGCACAATATTGCTGGCATTTTCTGTGAGTACTGTTGAAGTCACCTTGTGATTTGAAATGCTACTTAACTTCTAAATGACAGCTTATAATTAATATTATCTGCTGTCTTTACACTGGTGCCATCACACCCGTGTTACAACCAGTAGAAGAATCACTCTTTTCAGAGCTTGCCCATCATTCTGTCTTTTCCCCCTTTTCTGCCTATGTACTTGCTTGTGAGGTGCTGCTGTTGCAAAAATTAACCCTTACTTATTTGTTATTTTAAAAGATAACTGTAAACTGTAATCAGAGAACTAAGAGCAGCAGTTACTGTGGGAGCTGAGTAACTGGCAGCACTTAAAGGAAGAAAATAAGTAAATAGATTAAAACAAACAACCCCTTTTTTTGTTGCATGTGCCTCAGGGTGTCTGTGGCCACAGTCTGCATTGACTGAAATGCCTTTTATCATTTTTAAACACAGTCCTACTGTAAGCAATCAATATCTGAGTTGGCGGGGCTTATCTTTTTGACAAAAACTCTAAGATTTATTACCTGCATCAGTACTATTTTTAGAAATAATTCATCAAGGCCGTACAGGCACCTTGATGCCTGTAATAATATTAACATATTTTGAGCCTCCCCTCTCATCCCCATCACAGTTAATCTTGCTTTAGTCTTTTACAATTTGGAAAGAACTAATATATCGAGGCAGATGAAGCAAGATATGTTCTCAAATTCACACGAAGTGTTCAGCATCGCTTAGCAGCAGCTAGAAAGTCCCTGTGCAACACAGACATGACTTCTGCAGATCCAGTTGGACAGAGCAATAGAGTTTGCTGAAGTCTGTTGTTGCACGAGGCAGCACTTGCTGTAAAGCAGATGCTATTCCCAGTTAAAAGAAGTAGCAGAGTCCTCTTAATGGACATCCCTCGTGTTTCTTAGGAGAGTTCCTGCTCCACCCTCTTCCCTCTGCTGCTCTTGCAAGGCCTGGGAGGGAATAACAGTATTTTTGTCATTGAAATGGGTGAGGAGGAGAAGGTCTTAGAAAGGCGATTAATAGGATAGGCTGTGGAAGAGGGAAATACAGACCAGTAAAACAATCGTAATCTCCTGAAGTTTCATATATTCCCACTGAGCCTGGTAGACCCTTATTTAATAGAAGCTCACTGGAACTTCTTTATGCCTCTGTGTCCTATCTTCCTCCACTATTATCGCCTGAATTTTCGTGACTGTCCAAGACTCCTCACACCTGGAATTTTATTAGGTGCCCATACTCACTCCCTGTACTAACTGCTCATGTTCTCCATTTGCCTTTGAATTTTGCATAATCACCTAGGTTCCCTGAGCCCTTATTACACAACCGATAGCTCTTTCCTTTTGAAGGAGACATTCTGCCATTCATTTTCAACCTCTACTTCTGGATCCGAGAAGAAATAAATAGAACTTTCTACAATTAAATCTAACCGAGTCATGGGGGCTTTTCTGTTTCCACTAAAAGAATTTTTTATAGACTCTTAATGATTCAAGACTCACAAAATTTGCTGAGTAACAGGAGCAGAAGTATAGCATCGCTTCTGAAAACCTTTCTTGTAAAGATACATCTGTCCATACTTCTGGTCCATGAAAAAGTAATTTTAGCTTCCTTTTTATAATTACAGAGATGGGAAGGTTCACCAAAACCTTCACCAGAGCGTAAATCAGTGCATTAGTAATTTGCCATTTGTACAATGGTATTTACTTTCAGATTTTATTTCTGAAATGGTGTAACTCCTAATTCCAGCTCTATGAAGAGTAACAAGTTGATACACAGTTGCCATCACTAGATGACCAATATGATCCCCACTTTCTTTCCAGCTCCTTATCTCATCCCTGCCACTAACACAACACAAATAGCCCAAAAGCCCGAATGGCATTGGCCTTCTCTACCAGACAGATACAGAACTCCAGGTAATGACCTGTTCCTTTTTTTCCGATCAAAGGAAATATTTACCTAAGGATGGATAGTTTTCCTTAGATTTCAACAGGGAGTTGAGGTTTTGCAGTAATTTCAGTGACATTAGACCAAATCTATAAAGGATGAAAAGAGAAGCGTCTACCCTTTTTTGACTGTCAGAATGCACAGCTGAAGTAAAAGGGAAGAAACAGGCATAGCTTTGATGAAGATAAAATATTTAAAGGCGTGCTAAATTATAACAGTATCTTTCCTCTTTCTTTGTAGAGATTAACACTTCACAATAAGCATAATAAAAGTATCATTAATTCCCCTGTGAAAAGTCACTCTCAGATAAAAAGACAGCTTCTCAAGAGGAACCAGAGTAGCTGGGAATCAGGGTAGAAGCTCACTGCTGTATCACAGTGCAGCTGACCATCCTCTAACTCCTTCAGAAGGAAAATAAAATCCATATTCTTGTTTACTGATGACAACAGAAACCACATGTTCTCAGATGGAATTTCAAAGGCAGTTTAAACTGTTCTTTTAAGGAGAAAAGAATGTCAGAGTTCTCATTGTGTGATTATACAAGTATTCCAGGCAACTTTGATTTGTTCTTATTTTAGAATTGTGTTTCATAAAGTTGAGTTATGTCTTAAACTGGTTGCTGATGCTGGGAAGACCAGTTCATAAGAGTAAGTTCTTGTGCCTTGGGAAGCTTCAGTGCAGCTGTTTTCACGGTTGATCATTGTGGATTGTTAAACTCCTTTTTGGAATACTGTTAAAGTGATACGTCTGGTTTTTTACTTGGCATGGATTCATTTAATGTTTATTGGAACAAGATGGGATGTTTTCATAGGGGACGGATTGATCACTTTTATCTTTCTGTGGTATTTTAAAATTACATTTTTAAAAGCGTTCACCAGCAAAGATTCTTGTACCTATCCTTTTCTACAGAAAAGAAAGGAATTCAAACCACTCTTTTATCCACAACAGAGTACTTCTTTGGCGTTATAGATTTTTATGTATTATTAGTAGTTCTCTGTAGAACTCCTTTTCAACTTCAAAACTTTGGTCTTCCTGTGGAAGTTGCAGAGATTATGATTTAATTATAAGCTATGAGACAACCTGTATTATTTTGAGACGAAACTGCACGGCAAAGTAAAGGCAGCAATGATAATTAAATGGTGATTTTTGTTATAACTCTGGTATGTTCATATGATAACGTATATCTTGCCATATATATGTTGAGATGTATATCAGTGCTACGTCAATATAAACCAGAACAAATGTGCCGTAAACTGGAAGGGTGTTAGATTACATTAGATTGAAATAACGTTGGAGAGAGCTGGGCTCAGTCCTTGAAATTGCTCTGGAGGTTCCCAGATGATTCAGGCTTTGATGATTCAGGCTTTGAGGGTTTGTAGTTCCTGTAAGAATTAAATTGTCAGGGTAAGAGACCTTGTAATTTAGTACGAGTCACAGAATTGCCTAGATTGGAAAAGACCTTTAAGATCATTGAGTCCAAAGAGTTGCGAAGGAAGAGGGTGTCAACTTCAGTGGTCCTCTTCAGGCAAGACTGCGCATCCGTGGGTTGGGTAGTTGTTAAGTGGGTGCTGCCTACTTGGGCAGATCTTATACTGGGGAAAAAAAGCTAAATTTTGCGTGGATGTGAGAATTAGTAATCAAGGAGAATACTCCCCTACATGCTTCAGATGAGCCAGTTTACTGTTTCTTGCACTCTAGTGTCAAAATCTTACGAGGGCAAACCACTGCGATTGCTGTGTTTTTATTTTTTATTCCTGCAGCAAGCAGCAATGAAAATTCTGACAGTTTAATCAGCCAGTATTATGTAAATGTGTGGAAAATTACAGTAGTTGATGTTTGAAGAGGGTTGTCAGCAGTGAAAAGTGTTTATAGTGTTTGATAAAGTTATGGCTTTTTTTGCAAACAAGTGAAAATAAAGCACGTATCACCACATTTTTCATACATTTATGTTTTAGGTTCCCAGTGAGATTCAAATTCAACTGAATCAGTTTTGCCTAATCGGTGCAAGTGGATGCCCAGCGTTTAGTGCTAGCGTAACGTATTTTTGTGTTGAGTTTTTCAGCCTTTTCAATTGGTGTTAAAACAGTGAATAAAATGTAGCAGAAAGCAAGCTGGCCAAAGGCAGAGTTAATCATCAGCACCCAAGTATCTTCAACACAACGATTACCTGTAAGACATGAGGTGCTGTCAGCATCGTTAGCTTGGTGAGGAAAGATGGGCGACAGCACCTTGTGTTGGCAGTTTGGGTGACTGCTGGTTTGAGGCACCACAGAAGAAGGCATCACCTGACAGACTGGACAGCGAAAAACATCGGTGCAATTCCGGGTCTGGCAAAAGGGCTCGCTATTGTATCAGTGCTCACTGGGAGTCTTCTTCATGGTACACAGGTGTTGGCAGGAGAGTTACAGTAGCTCAGGAGATGCCAGGATCTATGAAGTCCAGTAGAGATGCAGATTTTGTACTGATGTGCTCCTCTATCTTGTTCTTCAAGTCGATTTCACAGCACGGCTGAGACTGTAGTAATTCAAGCTTGTGCAGCAGCTTCACCTTGATGAGGGGGTTTATTATGCTGAGACTCGCTTGGGCAGGTGTTTGATCTGAAAGAGGCAGAAGCATATGTGAAAGGGGGGGGATAATGCCGTAGGAAATGCATTAGCTTTGGGGGGTCCAATTTATGCCCAACGGGTAGCGCATTCACGCGGAAGAAAGCAGAAAATACAGGCCTACTTATCTGCCTCCAGAGAGGGATATATTGTTGTGATGAGTTCACTGTGTCGTGGTTTTAGTGATTCTTCTTTTGACATATAACGGCTAAAGTCCCTGAAAAATCAGAACAAGGGAGGTTTAACTGAGACTTAGAAATAACCCTTCCAGTCAAAGAAGAACCATCGTGGGTTTAAGCGCTACAAATGAAATGCGTTAGAATAAGCTGTTGTTATCTACCCCTTATAGAATTCAGTGCAAAACCTGGAAAATAAGAAGCGGTGAATGGAAAATAGTTGCAGTATATCTATCACTGGGTGTTAAAAACAAAGGCAGGGAGCGTGTCTTTGTGCTGATCAGTATATCAGAATTGTTGCTGATTTCACTGTGAAAAGAATATTAAGGTTTCCATCCCGAAAGACATTTGTACTGCACTTTAGAACATACGCTGGTACACACGTAAAAACCAGGGAGCCAGTCCTGTGCTTCACAACTGTTAAAGATAGTTTCATTATTTCAATAGTCCTCCGCCCTGTTGGTTACACTTCTTTTTTGGCAGCTCTGAAAAAATACTGGTTCATGGATTCTTTAATTGAATTCCAGCCTAGAAGATCTCTGTGTGGCATAATTCAATGAACTTCGATTTTTCATTATTCTAGTAATGATGCTGAGAAGTAGGAACATGCAGAGTTGTACATCACGGTGTTTAAAATCTACTTTACTTGCAGGTAGCTTTTATTCTGGGTGTTTTCAGGTACCTGCACGGTTTTGAAATAGAAGAAAATACTTTTGTGGTAATGAGCGTAAAAACCAGGATTTACTGGACTGTACCGCTCCGGAGAGCCCCTTTTGGTACTATACAATTGCTGTAGCTAACTAACAGCTCAGTTCGTTTTGCAGTGTTGACATATATCAACAAAAATAGATGTGGACAGTCAATTATTTGAATTACGTTCAGAGAGATTCTCATCTCTGTTCTATGAAAGAAAAAAGTTTAATGGGGGAGAACCATTCCTATGCCAATTACTATTGAGCGGAGCTGCCAAGAGGAAGGGGCAATTCAGGTCGGGCTGGGGGCGGTTGGGTGGTTTGGAGTTTGTTTGGGTTTCTTACATTGCTGTCAAAATTTATATGTATTAAAACATTGCATTACTTTAGGAGCGGGAAAAGTGCACTCAGTTCAGCCCATACATTTGAATGTCGTCCTGCAAAAACCAGTGTACAAAATAGAGAAGATTATGCTGCTGCTTTTAAGCGGGAGGAGAAAAATTCTGGGTAGAGAGCTTACAAGGTTTTTCTGTGGTTCCTATTTAAATCTTCAATTCTGTCCTTTCTTAAAATCGGTACATTTTAGAGCAAACCCTGCAGAGTGAACGGAAGTGTATTCTTCTGCAGACTGCCTGTCCCTGCGTAGGAATAAGGGACCTGTAGATACTTTATGGATTTTGCTTTGCCAGACTACTTATAGACATTTGTGACGCCATTTTCATGTTGAGGACACATTCCATTTCCCCTGCTCTTATAGAGTTGATAATTCAAAAAAATCATAAAATGATTCTGCATTTAGAAGTTTTCTGACCTTACAAGTTTGAGTGTCTACATGCTTGATTTACTGTAAGATACTGGCACTTACTCTTCTACATCAGCAAGAGGCTCAAGTATGCTCATAATTAACATAGTTGCATCTTTTCAGTCTTTTGAGTTTCATGTCTGGAAGTTAATGTGTTTTGGAAAATAGATTAAAAACTTTGAGCACATTGATGTGAAATGCTTGGTCTCAAGTTTCAAATATGAAAACAGAAGGGTGTGCTTTCTGTAGAAATGACAAAATATATTCTAAGATAAGTGGGGTTTGGATGTATATTAAATAAAATGAGTCTAGCACTCGTGTACTGCCTTTATAATGCCAACTTTTATAATAATATTCATTTTCATGACATGAAAGCCTTCATTTTTTTTTCATCAGAATGTTCCAGTATCACATTTTTGTGCATGTGTGACTGCACATTATGGTTTGAGCTTACTGAATGGAAGGAAAAAAGCTGTGTTTCTTGGGGTATAAGTGGGAAGAGCTGTAATAACATTCTAAATAATAGTTCCTCTTTATCTATTTTTTTTATTAAAATGAGAAAATGACTGCTATGTGAATATGCATGTCTCCTGCTACGGCACAGCTGTAATCAAAATTCAATAGACAAAGATTTTTTCAAAACTGTACGTGCAAAAGGAACTTCTGTCAGAGAGATCAATTAAATCTTAATTGATGGCACCATATCTCTAAATAGGAAGTGTCTTTATTTAAAAAAAAAAAAAAAAGCCAAACTCTTTCATTTACATAAAAATATGACCTACAGCTGTAATACATTTTAAGATAATTATGGGAGGGAAAAAGAAAGAATCCTTATGAAGTTAAGCACCGCAGACCTTATCCTTGGGATGAAAAGTATTCTAAAACTTACGTTTCTTATAGGCACTTTGCATGAATATGAAGTGCTTTCAATTATTAAAGATGCTTCCTGACTCCACAGTTATGTACTGCTCAAACTGACTGTCAACTATTTGACATCCAGATTATTCCCCCTGTTTGAGTGCAACTGCAGAAATTGTTCTGGAAAAATACAAGCATTCAAAATTCAGGCTTTTCACTGTAATTTCATATTAACACTTTAAAATACTCTTGTTAATGTTAGCAAAGCACACATTAAAGAAAAAGAAACTAATAAGGCTTCCTCTGGTGACAGTGAAAACTGTTTTTCCAGATTGTGTCAGAGGACAAAGTTGCAAAGCTCTCAGGTGTTCTGCAGCTTATTCCAAAAAAGAGTTGATTGCTGTTCTGGCTTCTTTCCTGATTTTCACAGTCTTCATTATAATCATCTGCTGAAGAGCAAGTTGAATCAGCATTTTGATTAAGGAGATTGTTCTAATAATAAATGAACGGCCTTTTTTCTATTGAGCAAAATAGCAACCAAAGAACTCGTAAAGCTTTTGTTTCCATGAGCCTTTTCTTTCCAGACAAATACTGGATTTCACAAATTTCCTTCATTTGACTGCAGGATGAGGATAACTGCTTTCCATGGCAGCTGTGTTAGTTAATATTGCCCTTAAGAACAGAGAGGTCTAGCTCGAAGTCACTGAAAAAACTTCCGTAATGAGGAGAGGAGCGTAGGCTTATGAAATGAAGACCATTTATTTAAAAAACCCCCATACAAATGAAATGAACACCAACCACAAAACCCCAACATAATCTCTGAAATGAATAGAGGTGCACACTAGGACCCAAACTGAAAGTACTGTACATCTTGCCCTCTTTCTCTGTGACTCTTAGCCGATCACCTCCTGGTATTTAAAAAAATCTAACAGAGTAAAGCAGGCTCTAAGAAAACTATTGGCGATAACATGAAGGATGTAGGGGCCTGCTATTAATGATCATCCCTCCTTATCATCTCATTATCAAGAACCTTCCACAAGTTGTCTACAGTCCAGAGTTAGGATATTTTTCCTTCTAGACTTTTCTGTTCTACAGTTTCTTGTGCAATATTGCTTCCAAATTTGACATGTTGGACTTTGCAAAACTATCTACGCTGTTCTGCCAACTCTGCAGCCTAGCACAGATGGTTTGGTATCAGATAGGGAGGCCCTTACTCACGTCCTTAAGACAGAATGCCGCTCTTGTGAACTTCAGGCCAGGCAGTTTTGGCCGACTTAAAAGATGCTTCTCTTTGCCCAGCCCACCAAGTGTTCCTCTGTTATCTCAGCCTTTGCAGTGCCCATAGGACCGGGACTGCTTAGAGTAGCTCATCTGCCAAACCGAATTGCTGCTTGTTTGGGACAGGAAGCTGGGACTGTGAGGTGTCACCTTAGCCTGGCCTATCCTAATTCTTTTCCCCCTGGGAAATAGTAAAGGCTGTTTTGTTATCCTCACTTAACAAGAATGAATGACATTAAAACGAACGGTTACCTAACAGGAATGCAAATGTAATCTGCTTTAGTCAGTTCCCTGCCCTTGCTCATCAACAGATACCCATAAGGAGCTCTCTGCCATACTAGATTGCCTTCTATTTAGCTCTGTTTATCTCTTTATTTCATCTCCTGGGAGTAGTGATGCCTCCTGAGTTTTTTACAGACCCTACCAGACTCACCTCAGTAATTTAAGATGATGCTCATGACTTACACCCAAAAAAATGCATTAAATATTTCTGGCAGTCAGAGCAATGAGATGCTGGGTAAAAAATCCCAACGAACTACTCTTCAGAAAAATAGATACTAAAGATAGAATGTAGAGATAATCTTATTTCAGCTTATTAATTATGCCTTGTAAGCAATGAATCACATCACCTTGCTGTACAATACAATTAATGGTGTAATTTGTAGTCATTACAGGTGGCGCTGAGGTATAATTGTATAATTCATTTTATGCAGGTTATTGACAGAGAAGGTCTTAACAACTTCAGCAGGGAGACTTACGTGGGGTTTACGGCAGTTTAATTTGCAGATGATGAGCATGACAGACCTAATAGCTTGTTGTGTCTACCTGCCATAGGCTCGTTTGTTTAGATCATGCACAAAAAGAAAAGATAAGAAGAAGAGATTCGAGGTGGAAACATAACTACTGCCCCTTGTAGTCCATCAGGTTCTGTTGTGTGCGGACTTTGCTCCCTGGCAGGTGCCATTTTTACAACAGGTTGAAGACAGTAGGTGGCTTTTCTGTGTGAATTATTTCAATTAACAACTTAATATTTTGGCCTAGTCTTCTGCATCTGATTAACGATTACCAAATCAATTGTGGTTAGAGAGAAATAGATTTTTAAGTGTCAACTTTCACACCTAACATTGAGCGTAGTAACTGCTGTTACCAGCTCAGGAGCTGTTGTTGCGGGGAAGGCGAGCGCTCTTATCTCGTCCGCTGTGCTTTGGTACGTTCCTGCTAGCTGACATCTGCCGTAGAATAAAATACAACGATTAAGTCATATTCCAACTGTGGGTTTTGTTTTCTGATTCTGCTGAATATATATCCTGAATGCTCTTCATAGTGGGTTTGGGGTGGTTGGTTTGAGGTTCTTTTTGCCTTTGGTATCCCTCTGTAGTATTTTAAGAATGATTAGTTGTACACTTATGCCAGCTGCTTCACAAATAACAGTGATATTTTTCCTTATCTAGAGTCTCTTCTTCTAAATTAAGGAGAGGGATGAAGTTAAAAAACCATCAACAACAAAAAATTATTGCCTTTTTGAATGCAGTCAGTGTTCTACCTGTTACAACATACAGACTATACAGACAGCGCTTAAGAAGATTTACGTGGGTGATTTGTATAAAATTGTTCCTATTGAAAAAAAGAAGCAAGGGGATGTTAGTGAAAATCTGTCATGTGCTGTGGAATTGATACCTTGGCAGGTTTTGCACTTGGATTATTCAGTTCTCAGTGGTAAATATACATCACTCGGTTCAGATAAGTTTAGGTATAGAATATTCCTTTAAACTGTATGTGAAAGATACTTTTTTGCCAAAGTCTTACCTGGGTGCTTTGGATTTCATCTGTAATCTGATAGTTTATCTTTTTAAAATGTTTTACAAGTGAAAACAATTACTTCCAGAGGCTTATAAATAGGCCAGACTTGGATTAATTTTTGCTTTCAGCCAGATGAGGATTTTGAGGTTTGAGAAATCCCCGAGTTATTCAGATGTTACTGAAATTTGTCATCCTGGCAAAACATCTGCCTTTATACTTCGTCTTGATATATTTTTAACAAGTCAGAGATACATTTACCTGGCCTCCTACATACCACAAAGTGACATTAAAGCTTTAGATGTTAATGGAACAAGAAACTAAGTTCCTGTCGTGGGCTGTATGCGTGTTACTATTTGCTTACATCTATAATAGAAATAAAATGTAACATACACGCTGCATGAAGCTGCAATATGTTCATAAATTGAAGTGTTCGGTGGTAATGAGATTGTGAGTTTCTCCCTTCTTTATTAACCCCTTGGAATTCTCTTTCCCAACATTCCTCCCAAGAAGCTGTCTCATGGGTTTGAAAAAGAGAGCTTACTATTATCAAAAATCAATGGAGCAAGAAAAGGGAGAAAATTATTACCAGAAACTACTGGAATGGGTTAAGAATCATAAAGCTTAGAAAAGGAAGATCTGATACGACTGAGCTGAGATGTGATGAGTACAGGATGGAAGTTGCCATCATTACATAATAGAAAGTGGGATCGCTTATCACCTCAAGGACGTTACGCAAACACAATTTGCTGGCCGAGGCAGACGTACCAGCCAGCGGGTGCAAAAGAGACTTCACAAACTTTTTGGTTACCGGCAGGTGAGCAGAGTCAGTGGCCATCAGCATTCCGTCTGGAAAAAAATTCTATGCACAGGTCATTCTGTTGCAGTCCCCAAGTATCCTTTGTCCGGCCTGCCAGAGCTGTGCAGAGGTGATGCTACTGGGAAAAGTACTGGAAGAGGTGGGGTCTGGGGAAAACTGTGATGGCAAAATCACAGTAGATTCCTGGCATGCGAGAGAGGACCATTTGCTTTTGCCATCAGCAGCGTTTCTAGAGTTGTTGCCTCCCTGCTGAATCCAAATCCTGTTGTTAACATACACACAAACAAACACGGACAGTGATTTCAGCCAGTACATCTGTCATTTTCCAGTTGAAGTAGTTGCTGGAGCCTTCCCGTTATGTACCCCGGGGATGAGACTGCGATGTGAGGTGGGATTTACATCTGATGACACGCAGGTGATTTCCTAATAGGCCAGATAGCTCCATCTTCCAGAGATTCCTCAAAAACTTCGTTTCGTCTTTGTTCTGTTTCCAGCGGGTGCTCAGTGAGTGGATATCTTCCAGAGGTAATTGTGCAAGTAAAGAAGGTTATCAGCTGCAGCTGCTTGTCACTGCCCTCTTTTTGGAGATTACACTGTCACACACCAGCAAGCTGCTGATTAAAGAGTTCAGTCAAATACCATCTCCTGTGTCTTGGCCAGAACGGTGTAAATAGTCACTTTTTGCACGAAGTAAATCAGCGAGCTTTGAATTGAAACACACGAAAGTAGATGCAAAGGGACAGTAACCTCCTTTTACTGAGGGAGTTGAAGCCATAGTCAATGGGCTCCTTTGGCCAATCCTTACAACATCCACATTGCCCGGGTCAGGATCCCAACGTGACACACGCTCCCTTTGCTTCCCTGAGTGGCTGCAGCAGATGCAGTTGTGCTCGTTTGACATCAAATATTCAGTTCACTTCAAAGTGCCAGGTTAAATGAATTGTATCTGCCACATGCAGCGTTGTATCATGTATTCTCTTCTGATATATTCTCATAACAATTTGAAAGGATACTTTCCTCATCTGCCATGATGCATTAAAACACGTTACATCTCATGAATTCTAGTTCTCTTGCTGCCAATATGACCTTCATGTAAATCCCAATAAATCTTGCTAGGTATAGCACAGATTAGTCCTTAAAGGATAGATAACTTCTCATGTATCCGAAAGAAAAACCGGTAGCTCAGTTTTGCCTGAAGAGTAGCTACCTCAGGGAGCTACATACCATTTACATAAAATCCTAATGCTTTACCTTTATTAGGTAATCAGTCACATAAATTTGACCACCTTAAGCCTGGAAGGACATTCCTAATTGAGAGCTCTAGCAAGAGCTGTTACAGAAAGAAAATAAAGAAAAAGCAAACGGGATGCAAGGTTTTATCAAGATGCTGCTCCAGGATATGAGGATCTCTAGACAGTATTTGTCATGGCTTGATGATTGCCATTTGGGTGGTACTTGAGCGCCTCACTGACTGCAATGGAGGTGTCATTACTGTAATATTTCACTTTGCAAAGAGGAATGAAATATGTAGATGAAGTAACCTGGGCAAGGACTTCTGTATTTGCAGTTGTGTAAGCTGTCGAACGTGTCTTCCAGTTGCTGGCTACTGTCCCTTTCCTTGCACTGCACTTGTTCCTGGTAACTAGAACCTATTTTAGTGAGCAAGTCTCGTCCTGTCCCCTTCTCTCACTGCCCCTACCTGTCAAGATCTTGCAGAGCCATCCAGTGCATCTCCTAGAACCCTGAACACTGACCTCGCCTTATCTGAGCTGGTTGGCTATGCTGGAATATCGAAAGAGTAAGTTCAGATCGCCTCATAGATGAAAATATTTCACATTTGAACGTACTTAGCCTTCAATATCTTTTAGTCCTTTGTGTGTTATTTTCTGGCTCTATTTCTCAGTATGGCTTTTCATAAACAATGACTGTTAATTGTAAGCTGGAAGGGTGTTGGGGGGGTTCTGGTAAGAGAACTGGCTGTGCTTGTGAGCTACTGTGAATTCAATTCTCCAGGATAAATACAAGTTCGGATGATATGTGCCCAGTAAGGGGAAGGGAGGCAGGAAGAAAGCCTTTCAAATTTGACCCAAGCAACAGTATGTAGGAAATTTACATTCCCGATTATGAAAAGTAACATTTTTTTAAAATAAGATACTACATAGAAACCGTTTTTCCTCACTTCCTGTCGTTATTACAGATTTCTTATAATTGACCATTCTAAATTAGAATGTTTTCATGCATAACAATTACCAAGTATTATCTGCTGAGGGTTACATATGTCTTGCACCTTAAGAAAAACAATGTAAAAGCGATTGCATTTCTTGTTTGCACATAACCTCTTTTTTTAAGCTACTTCAGAAAAAAAACCCAAAACTTGTCATAAAGACCTGCAACAAAATTAAGTTATTCTACTCTTTTCCTTGATACAAACTTTATCCTCAGAATGCAGAATCCAAAGTGTAGTGCCTCCGAAATTCTTTGAAAAAAACTAATGGCAAGTGTTGCTATGGTTACAGAGCCATTCCCCTTCGCTTTTCTTTTCTGCCTTAGTAATGAAAGCGGAAAGAGGGATTTTTATTCCAATGATTTGTGTGATGCTCTGCAAGGGAGATTCATCTTTCCCTAAATACTTCTCAAACAGCTTTTTAAACTAGAATATTTGGGGGTTTGGTCCTTTCTGAAGTTGTTTATCCCCGTCTTCTTAATAAAGTTAAAGACAAATGTAATCTTAAAAAGCTGAAAATCGTGAGTTTCACTCACAAGTCAGCTTGGATGGAGGATAGATGAAATTTCCATCCTTCCTCAGTCTAATACCCTTCAGGTATGAAATATTCAGGTTGCCGCGAGTTACCTTCGTTTTACCCCACTAGGCAGCTGGTTTTTTCCTGTGTACTTTTGTGAGCAACTTCCCGTTTCTTTTCCTTCCATTAACGCAAACCTCTGTGAACCCAGAAAAAAAGCCTACGATGCTTTGCTTCTGAAAGACACTTTTCATAGGCTGACAAGTAATTCCTAGTACGGCTGAATTTAAATGTTTGTGAAAACTCGTCTGGTTTTCTTATCAACAAAGTATCGTCAGCAGCTCTTCCTGAGGATTAAAATACATTTGGAGGCAGCCGCTGCCAGGGTAATGCAACTGAAATGTTCTCCTGAGGACAATAAGCAACCTCTTTTAAGGTAGCAATGATGTGGCATAAATGTACTCTCTAAGGACAGAATAACTGATGCATTTCCCTGGGGGTCGTTATGATTCCGCTGCAGAAAGCTTCCTGTGAAAAGATAATGCAAATAAAGGCAGCTTGTCATGGAAACGCACAAGACATTGTGTAGGGGTTTGGGCTTTTTTTTCCCCAAAAACCCTCATTTGGGAATGAGAATAGGCTTCAATTTTACAAAAGCTGAAGACCTAGACTACTTTACACAGCCCCATTAGGAAGAGATTTTCTGCTGGCTGTCTTGATAGCATACACATTTTAGGTGGGGCTGTCAGCATGGCCATCGTTAGGGTTTGCTGATGCTTTTTTTAGTAACGTGTAGCTCTCGCTATCTCATAACTTTGCCAAGCAGCTATGTGAATTCTGCCGTCCTGGACGGCGTTTCTAGATTTCAATACACACACAGAGACATACATTCCCTTTGATGTTTTGTTTTGTTTCACTTTTTCAGCCAAAGCAGTTGCAGATGTCTCTGAGAGTTAACCTAAAGAAGTAGCATAGTGCTCTTTAGCTGGATTTTTTCATTTGGATTTTATTTTCCCTTCCTTCTCTTAAGCCTTTGCTTTTTTAAAAATTTAGACGTTGGTGCAAAAACTTACTTTGATCGCTTTGAGCACTACTCCGCCCTTGCTGTCCCTGTGAAAACCTATCCCCGTTTTCTAAACCACAAAACTAAGAATTTCGGTTAATTCTTAGAAAGATACATCATTATTGGAAACAAGGCCTTCCCAACTTTTTTTGCCCGATATTGTTCTCACCCAGCATCTAGATGTCCAGACTCTTCAGGCTAACTGAGCACGCACCAACAGCCACAGCTTTGGGAAGTGGAAGGACTGGGAACGCGCCATCCCGGAGCGCAAGAGCTGCTTCACGATGCTCAGTGCTGGAAGGAGCGGCGTGGAGAAAGGGCTCTGGGGTTAGGACTGGGAGCTTGTGTTCTTGGTAATCCCCTGCTGACACAGTGGAAAAAAATAACGGATTGAAATGAGCGTGGCAATAAGGCTGGACCTGTGTGTAGGGGACATCAGCCTAAAAAAGCAACAGCTGCTGTGACCTTGGTCTGGGAATATTAGTTGCAGAGCTGAACAGCAGAAAAGGACGCGCGGCAGCGCCTGATGGAGATACAGAGCTTGCTTAGATTTCATGGCATTTGCTGACACAACAGAAGTGGTGAGATAAGAAGACCTTTTGTGATGTGTGGTCATAGCTCAAGACTTCTCAGTGCTGGAGGGAAAAAAAAACCAACATTTTTTTGCACTGGCAGCTGCCGAGGCTCTTGAGAAACGGGGTGGAATGGAAAAGAGTAACTGCAGAAATTGTAGAAGTGGAAGTTAAAGGTTGAGGATTCAAGAGGACTGCAGATATGAAGGTGAGGAAAAAGGGCTGAGAGGAATCTGAAGTTTCAAGCAGGGGAAGCGGGGGACCCAGGAGACTTTCAGACTGCAGTTGACAGAATAAAGATTAGGGAGGACAGAATCAGGAAAGGACACAGTCAAAGGAATCAAGATTTGGAAACAGGAAGAAGAATTTATCCACATGGTCTTCAGGAGCCAGGATTTAGAGCTGGGCAACGGTAGCCAAATGAGCTGCTAAAAGTGTCAGAGTGCCCGCAGCACCCGTGCCAGAGATGGGGACCTGTCCCACTGTTTTCCTGCTGCTGCCATGGAAGGAGTCGGATTCTTAGCATCCAACGTCTAGCTGCGTTTCTCCAGTGACAGTCTAACTATAAGTTAGTTCCTTAAACCTGTTCGAATTCTGAAGTAACTGGAAATGGGCTGATGCACAGTAGAGTACAGATGATACTCACTGCCCAGCGTTCATACTGACTGAACCCTCAAAAGCACTGAAGTGGACATTGGAGCCTTGAAAAGCAACCGCAGACCTAAAATCCTCACTGGAAAACCCTTACGATAGGCTTTAAAAACCCTCAAATTGTCCATTTTTGTCCAAATATATTCTGGAGGGTGCTTTAAACAATAAATGTTTCTGATTCTTACCACCTTACCAGGTGACTCTCTGCCAAAAAAATGGGACTTCATGTGCAATATCATAATCTAAGATTCATATTTTAAAGATTCTAAGTAACTTAGGTGCTTAAAGCTTCTTTCAAAGAACCAGGAACTTATGCAAGTTTCATTTTTGAATTTCTGTGAAATTTATCTTCAACTATTTGATTGAAGTTTTGAGCAGTCTCTCTTGATTTCATGAGAAGGGAAACATATAATTAAAATTAACTGAAAATCTAAAGAAATACATGGAGAGTTGTTTCAGATAACTTAAACATGGGATGGGGAAAGATTTTTCTATATTTGCATGTTTTATTACTGGATATAAAAAGCAATTTTTCAAATAAATCCTGGGTCTTCTGAGACTTCCACCCGTTTATCTGTAAAAAGATCAAAAAGAGTATGCAATTTCCAGAACACTCTGACTTCCTAAGCTGCACTAAAAATATTTCGGTTCTGGCTGCCCAATGTAAGTTACTGGAGAATGTTCTGTGTTTAAATTGGTCTCTTCTGGTTTTATGCTCAAAGGACAGTTTCTGTAAGATCGCTAGCAAAAGTCTTCTAAGAGAAATAGCAATCCATATCGGAGAGGGGTTTCTTAAAGGAAAATGTTGCCTTCTTTGTCTAGCTCTGTTTAAAGTTTTATACATTTTTTTAATGTTAGTCACTGCAATAATTTTTTAAATTATTAACACTGCTCTGTCTGTAATTTTACTTCCTTTGTTGTTTTCTAGAACTGACTTGTATATAGGATAAAAGTAACCGAGTGCTGAAATGGAGATGGAAATCATTTGCCATTTCTAAAAAGAGGTGCCACCTACCCCAATGCTTGAACTTCTTGGAATTGTAAGAGTAGTGCCCAAAATGTGCAAGTTTATAATTCCTCAGTGACTCTACCTCAGGTTTTGTTGCTTCTATCTGCAGATATCTAAAAATTGCCCTGCTTTGGGTGATTTGGCCATATTACGGCTATAGTTATCCTCCACCTCATACCCTACATCACCTACTCCCTGGCATTGAACGCTTCACCTAATCTGAATTTTTAGCTGTCCACACCCTAAAAGTGAAGGGTAATTACTGATTATAATTCATTCCTGCTAAGAACAAAAGGTAATTACTGATTCTTACTAAAAAAAGAAGGGTGATGATTGATACCTAGTGGATTCAGCCCACTAGATGAACTTCGAGCTTACCGATGGGTAAGTTTTTAACAAGTGGAAGGAAAGGTGTCGCAGGGGCAAGGGAGGCTGCAGATCTTCCAATTTGGCTGGCAGGTGGAAACTCATTAAAACTGCACATGCTTGAGAAGGTAGAGTGTGTATCTATCTATCTCTTCTGTACTGCTATTGAGACAATTCTCACAGAAATATTCCTGTTTCGTCTGTCTGATAAATGGTGATCTTGGAAAAGCATGGGGTTCTTCTCCAGGCAGCTGTGCAATTCACTGCTTCATGCTTCCTTTTTCTGTGTGCTGTAAAGATGAAGTCTATTGCCTTCGACATTTACAAATCAAGTCTTTTCATATGTCACTAACTGCTTTTAGAGAAAAGCACAGATGTAGAACCCCTGTTTGTCGCTGAAGAAAGGCCAGCAAATAGGCAAGTGCCAGCAAGGCTCGCCACGGGCTCATCAGGATCTACGCTCAAGAGCGTTACTGCAGCGCTCCAGGGAAACGGTGCTGCTGACATTGCTTCCATCATATTGGAAAACACCATTACACTTAAAATAACGTAAAACGGACAAAAACTGTGCTATATCTAACTTTCTGTTTGACATCCTGGGCTTCGCTCCATCCCCCTCCCCTCTCCGTGCAGCGTTGTGAGAACTCCGGTTGCTGCAGCTGGGAGGTGGGTTTCTGGCTGCTCTGCAGGAACCTGGGGGATGTGGTGGCGAGGGGGAGGGAGGGTAGGACCAACCCTTGTTTGGGTTTTGCCTTTTTTTTTCTCCTATTCGTGGAATCAGGCATTTCTTCTTGCTGCAGGCTGGTAGGACTGCCAACTTAGCCTTTGGGGAAGGGCTGTAGGTTTTGAGAAGGCTGCTGGAAAAGGGAGGGCAAGATCAGCACCTGCGTTTCAGATGTTTTTCAGTCTGTGTTGCTGGACGTACACTTGCATAAAGCTTCAACACACTTCAAGATAGTTGGGAGTTCTTAAATTAAAAGATAATTCTGCTGCTCTCTATCTGTTTCTCTTTGTGAAAGCCAATAAACTGGTTGAATACTGTTTTTTGTCTTTAACTGTAGCGCTTCATAACACAAATCCACTACCAGAGCACTTCAAACTAAAGCATCAATGTCAATTTGATTTCAGTTTAATCTAATTCAGAGAGATAGAGCTTAAATCTTATACAACACATATGGGGATCTTTATTTTTACCGTCTGTTGTAATGGAAAACTTACACCAACACTCTGAGGCATTTTAAACCTTTAAACTGAGAAGGATGTCAACCCAAAGATCGGTCACAATTGGGACAAAATCTAATTTTGGAGCCTTTCAGCAGATCTGGAATCGCTTTGAAGAACTGACCTGCAGTTTAATATTTTTCAGATAAAAAGATATGAGGTGGCATAGAGATGTCAGTTTATAAACCTCTTCCCTCCACAAAAGCACAGCATGTTAAAATTGCCAGTGATAGAGTGAGGGTTTTGGTCCTGCAGCAGGAAGCCTTTCGAGTGACTCCAGCATGGTTTTCCTCTTGTCAACAAGATAATTTGAAGAAAAATAGTTGTGCTTCCAAACTAACAGCGTCTCCTGTCACAGAATTGCTGAATACTTGGTTCTGCTACAAAGATTGTTATGAGAGAGGAGCAAGACTAATTTACAAACATCAAGAACCAGGATGTGATAAACCCGGCTCTGCTTGGGTGTTTGGAGAATCTGCGCTGTCAGTTGAGCTACAAATGTGCTGTGGCCATCAGGAACACTTGCCAAGCCTCACTGCGGCCAAGGTCCGCTTCATTCTAAACAGCTCTCGTTTTCTTGAGAGGGACAAACGTTATAAAGTCTGGCTTGCTTTACTGTCTGTCTCCATCATCTGGGTATTCAAAAGACTGGAGGTGAGGCCCTTAAAATCCTTTACAGCTATTCAGTTCCACAGACACGAAACGTACCCTACGTTTCTTACATGTTGTATTCGAGTTTAGGATAAATACATGTTGTATTAGTTCCCTGACAAAGAAGAGCTGGAGAAAATGAAGAAGCAGCAGCTTAAAAAAAAGCTTCTAAGCTCATCCTAGAAAAAAAAAATTGCTTCCATCCACCAGGCCATGTCTCCAGGCATTTTTTAAATCCTGAGAGTAGGTATCCAACACCTTTCGATAATGTTTGCCTATAAATATATGTATTGCCCTTCATTACCTGAGTTTGTGCACTGCTGGCTAAGACGTTACAATCTGATATCTGCTCATGCCATGGCTAGAGACCCACTCCTCTGAATCTGTCCGCACAGCTTGCAGCTGGTTGTCCCACTCTGTATTCCAGTGATGTACGGAGGACTAGGAACACGTGCTCCTGGTCTCTGCACGTGGACTTGTGTTACTGTTAAACCACTGATGTCCTAAGACATCTCCCAAACTATTTCCTATCAGCTGTTTGTCCTCAGATGCAAACACTATATGGCATTAATACTGTAAAGGTGGTTTAATCTGTTGCTTCTTCAGCAAGATAACTTGCTGATTTTGTAATACCAGGACACCCTTTTCTTGTCCGCAGCAAAAGCCGGAGTACTCTTAACTGCGCTGCGTATAAACGAGACGGCAGTGCTGTGATTCACAGGTAGGCACAGCAGAATTACACCCTATAAACTGGGCGTTGTGTTTGTTTGAACACATGAACCCCAAGTGCTGAGTTACAAATCGGTACTAGTGTATACACATCGAGGCCTGTCTCTGACTCGGAACAGCTGCTAAAGGCAGAAATCAAATAGATGGGGTCGCCTGCCAACAACCCAGATGCTGACAAACTGGAGTAGGTGCCTTCAAACATCACCGAGTTCCTTTACTGCTTTGCACTGATAAAAGTCAAAGGGAGTACATGGTTCCCTCTGAAAATAAAGCTATCTGACAAAGATGAAATAAGAGAAAAATCTATAGCTGAATCTATTCTTTGCCTCTTGTCTAAGAGAACAGCTGATTGCTGCAGTGGTCTAATGAGCCACTGAGCTGGCACTCAGCTCGGACCGCAATCTGAGCAAAACAGTTGCACCCTCTCCAGTCACAAATAGGATTTCTATAGTAAGACCCACCAGCAATGGATTTTAATTTTGATTCCACAAGAAAAACTTGACAGCACTTCAGACCTTCAGCATGGGCAGAGCAGATCTGCCTGGACAGAGCGAACCAAGGAAGGGAAGGAGAAAACATTTCACAGTTAATGTAAAAGCAGACTTAGGAGTATGGCTCTTTGAGGGTTCAGTGATCACCGGGTACTTCCCTCGTCGTTCATAAAATTGATCCCTGCCACTGGTAAAGAAGCAATATGGAAATTAAAACTGCTGAAAAGTAATTAACTGAGGTCGTGATAAAAAGGGAGGGAGATACTGTTGGCAGGAGTTATCCTCAATGCAAAGCTCTGACTGGGGCTAGAAGAATTGCTGCAAGGTATCTATGCAGAATAGGGTTTTTTTTCTTACTTCCTGGATTTCTGCAAACCTAAAGTTTTCTGAGAGAAAAGACAAGAATAGCCACTAAATCCGACCCAAGATCTTGCCTCTGTCATCCCTTAATGAACGCCGTAAGAACCAGCCTGCTAGGTATCTCGTTATCAGGTATTCATGATGGACCTGAAATAACTTTCCTTTTTTATCAGGAACTGACCTTTTCTTTAAAACTTTTAATAAGTTGTCACTTTTTGATGAAACTAATCTTACAAAAAATCCTGGCCTTAAACTTTTATTTTAGACACAAGGGTTCGACTGTGTTTGTGCAGCTGCGATTACACACCCGCAAACTCACGACCCTTACAGCACTACGGACCAGCCATTATCTCCTGGAATCTTAGTTTTATTTTCAGCAATAGGCTTTTTTTTCTGATCTCTAACTGAAAAGCTCTGGGAGCTATAGATGCAGGCATAATTAATGAAAGCCTAGGGCATTTATGCTGGTATTTTAAACCTCTCAGTGAGCCACTGAGATTTTGGGAACAGATGTGCAAAAAAGCATCCTGAGGAGGGTGGGTGTGTGTATATACATATATACACACACACATATACACACACACACATATATATATATATATATGGGCTACAGGCACAAAGCTGTGCTATCTATACATCCATTATTCTGACATCTTTTGTCAGTGTGTTGATCTCTTTGAGACCTAAAAGAACCACTCTTTTGTGTTCTTAACATCGCAGCTCACACATGATGTTAGGAAAATGGCATTTTCTTGGTTTACTTCACAAAATACTCAAATTGGGTATCTTAATAAATGTTTCCACCTGATTAGCTCCCAAAGTTGTGAGGAAAGACTTAATCCAAGTCCTGTGTTGGAAACAGAAATTGTCTTTTTCAGATGCCAGGTGTGTGCATGTATCTAGTGTTTGGCTGAGCAATGCCTAGCACAACGGAAATAACAAAATAGAAAATTCTGGCTGGACCCCTCCTCTACCAGCAGCTGGGACAAAATACTGAAAAATAAAGCTGTAGCTATAGTCCAGATCTCTTTATATTCTCTTTATAACTTGCACCAAGCCCTGTACGGTTGAAGCCCTATGTTTTAAAACCAGTACAACCAAGTTCTTTTTAATTTCCTGTTTCTTTCAAGTTAAGGGATTTCTTCCCGGATCAGTAAACAGAAGGACACGCTCCAGGCACCTTCCGTGTCCTAGAACCCCACCTTTTCACACTGTGATCTGACATGCCGATCTCCGGGTGACAGCAGGGACCTCCCAGGGTTCAGCCTCCGCTACTGCACTCCATTTCCTTCGGAGCAAGGGAGGAGCGGAGCCTGTACCACCAGCTCACAGTAGTCACCTCCACCGGCTTTTGAGCTCCATGTTCCACAGCTTGTGTGAGCCACCACAGCAAAGCAAAATGCACTGAGAAAACACGTCCAAATATCTGAAAGATTTGATGTTTGTAAAAGTGGCATGACAGGACAGATGGCATCGCTCACACACCTATAAGCATCACTAAAAGACACGGTCTCCTCAGAGCCTGGCAAGACATTGTACTTGTTAACTCTCAGCTGAGGAGCAATTTCTGCATCATCGTTACAAGCGCAGGGACCAGAAGGGTTTCCCGGCTCACCCAAGGCACTGCTTCATTGCTGGAGGCGACGGTCTCATATAAACCCTCCCCAAAGCACTGCGTTTCATTTTGAGTTAATGAATTCTGCTCTTACTCATCCTCCTCAGAGATAACTCTACTTCCTCACTTGTCTCACCGTTAAGAAGCAGTTTCTAGTCTAAATTAATGCCAGACATGTCAGTCATGCCTCTTCTTGGCTAAAACCAAAAAGCAAACCACCAACCAAAAACAACCCCCACCCCAGCAAACCACCTTTCCATGTTTCCTCATGACACTTGTATAATGTCTGACATAAAACCAGACTGATTCACCATGAGTTTTCAATTCCCATTTCCTTGGATTCCAATCTGATCTAATCTTTCCAGACAGAAAACAAAACCTCACGACAACATCTCCTCCTGAACACAGGAGACCTGGATGTGAACTGTACCTTACTAAAAACCTTGATTCATGAACACTCCTTAAATGACTTACTTTACAGTAGAACATAAATGACCGTGGATACCTAAAGACACTAAAACTGAATGAGACAGTTATTTCAAGAGTTTTTAATTTTGATTATTGTAAGGCTGAGCTGGTTGTTCTCGGACCAGTGAACAGCTGAGACTCTAACTGTCCACACAATTCATAATTTAGGAGTATCTGAAAAGTGTTTCTGGATCTTGAATCTGCCTAAACCAGCACAGGTCAAGATCACTTCATTTCAACATTTATTTCCTTGATTCAGAGTAGCAAGTAATTCCTCAGTCCAAAGCTACTACTAATATTAGCAGCATCTGGATGGTCAATTTTCATGTAATTAACCACATCTTTCTCTACACTCCCTCACAAAAAAAAATACCAACATACTGTATTATCTTGTAACTCTTGTTTCGGTGTCCTATTCCTTGAAACAAGATGGGTTTAGGTGATACAGAAAATACTCAGACCACTCTTCAGGAAAGTTGTTAGGGATTTCCAACATCACCTTCAACCATTCCCCATTACTGCTGGGACAAGGACACAGCTGTGTCCCACCTTTCACTGCACTGGAATTACAAGAGAAAAAACAACAAATACTTCATTAACTTTCTTCTCAAAAGTGCACAGTTACGTGCCTCAGAAGGTACTCCTCAACAGTAGCAAATTATTATTGCAATGAGTTAAATGCAGAGGTTTGAAATATTCAAGTTACGTTGTTTATTATATTTTTAGTGCTATTTGTGCGCTGTAGAAAGGCAGTGAAACCAGCGATGCACCGCGGACAGAGCGCTTGACTCAGCGGCGCCAAATCAGGAAAGACTCACAGCAGTGGAATTTGAGGGTCATCAGGTGTCCTTGTGGACACGAGCCCAAACAGCCATCTGTTATTGCACCACTTCTTTGGAAAGGACCCCCTCAGCAAGACCGGGGTGGAAACAGGAAGAACATGGACAAGAAGGCGCTTGGATCAAGCTAAAGACAAGGTGATGCTTACCGGTTACTGTTGCAGGCAAAACAGACCTGACTTGGGGAAAATAAACTTCATCTACTGCAAATTAAAACACATTCAGGTGATAAGAAACAACAACAAGCATTTCAACATCTTTCCTCTCCCCTAACCAACCCCTTCCTAAGGCTCAACGTCACCCCTTCATCTCCAGCTCTTCTACCACCGCCAAGCCCCTGAGCAGCACTGACAGGGTCGGAGCTTACAGTCAGTAAACACGAGTCTCTCTGCTGCTCCTTCCTTCTCACCTTTTTCTTGGCTCCACCATGGATTCTCCCCAGACCACTGCCCTTGCAGGAAATACCCACTTCCTCCAACAAAGCGGCCTGCACAGGCTGCAGAAGAGGTTTCTGGAGCACCATGGAGCCACTCCCCCTCCCTTCTCTGACCTCAGGGTTTCCTCCTCTCTTGTGTTTCCACCCTTCTTTCACAGAGCACCACCAGCTTTGTCCTGTGCTGAGTCAAAGGTCCCTGGCACAGGGCAGCCCTGACCTCTTCCCACAGAGACCTCTCCTGCAGCCACCGAGCGCTTGCCACAGCCGCGGTACAACAGCTACGGCTTCTGTTCCTGCATGCTCTTTATTTGGTATTGTTATTTTCAATTGACAAACCTGGAGTTACAGCTCTATCAGTCTTTGTTATCAGCTTGTCAGTTACTTAATAAATACATTCCATCATCTCTGTAGGAGTTCTAGTCATTTAGATGCTAATTCCTGCTTCACAGGTATGTTCTGCACGAGGTGCCAGATACAATCATCTATAGCACTACTGGTGATAAATTTTAACAGTTTTCACGTCCGTACATCTCTGTGTACTTTTATTATGTAGAAAGTATCCAAATGTAAACTAACATCTCCTATCTATATGGGCCATCTTTCTCCTGAAACTTTGTAGTGTTGCTGCACTCCAGCTATGTGACAGCACCGCACAGCAAGAAATCAGGTCCTGAGAGACTGGTCCTGTCTGACACCACCGGCAATTACGGTCCTCAAAACAGCAACACCGTTCTCATCCCTACCTGTCACCATCGCTCATGATGATGCTCAGAAGGGAAGCACAGAGAGACCTCTTTGTTAAACTGTGCTTTCACTATGAACGCTTCCTTTTCATCCATGCTTTGGGGGTGATCAGGGCCATCTCCAGCTGGACTACACACAGTATTCACCATGTTCTCCTACCCCAACAGTTTAATGTACCCATCAGAACATCTATGCCAGAAGAATCTTTGGATACCCTAGCACATGGGAAAGCTCTTCCTTAAAAAAAGAGCCTTATTTGGGTCATATGATACAAAATGATGTGCCTCAATTCCAATGAAGGAAGTCAACTTTTCTGAGTAGTCTAAGTTATGACGGGGTGTTTTTATCCTGCTCTCTGTGAAGTGTCCTATAATCTTGGTGGTGTAATAGAAGTGATTTAAAATTTTTTTTTCCGTATAACTTCAGATACTTAGGATGTTTTTCTCCAGACTGTCAGCCAGCTGCAATTTGCTTTGCAGTTGTCTGTCTACACTTAAGAGACTGGCCTTCAGGGAGGGAATCGAGACAGAGCGAGAAGATGGCATTAATGAAAGCCAGACAAGCTTTTCCACATTTTGTATTAGACTCTTCACCCACCCAGTCTGCGCCAGATCTTTTCCCCAAGCAAGTGCTTATGATGAAAGCTTTTCTATCCGCTGTGCTTTAGACCAGGTGCTGTAAGTCTGTAAAAAGGAACAATAACTTCAGATCATTATTAACAGTTCTTTTAGGAAGCTTGTGTATAGTTTTTGTATAAATAAAGAGTCATGCATTTGCAACTCACTCTAAAACTTTAAGGTGTTCTTTGCAGAACTGAGCAGTACAATCACAAGTTGCTTTTTGGGTTTCTGAGCATTGCGTAAAAACGCAACCCAAAACACCACACACCCCGTGACTGACAAGAGATGGAGGAGAAAATATTGGGAAAAAATTTAAAATTGCTTGAAAAGATAACAGGCTGGTTTTGAAACAAAGAATAGAGCAAATTAAAGAAGTAAACAGGCAATATGACCCAAATAAAAAAAGAACAACCACCCCAGAGCTTGAAAACCTGAAAGAAGCCTCCAGACTCCTCCCTGCCCATCCGGTCCTCCGTGTGTTTGATACATTTGTGGTGCTGCCTCTGCCAGCGAGCGCTTGCTGCTCTCCCATGACTAGATTCCAGACGTGTTGGTTCCAGAAGAGATCATAAAACGCTAGCATTGCTAACATCTCATCGTTGATGGATTTTTTTTTCTGTAATCAGAGCTAGGTGAAGGTTAATTAGGTTTAATACAGCGGGTTTTTTCCAACGCGAGCACAGTGATTGCCAGCTGGCACAGCTGACGTAACCCAGCTTTTACGTTTTTTGGGGCTGTTCAGTAAGTAATGAGATTTCTAGAACAGCAGAATTAGCTGCAAAGACACTGGGCTGGGACTCACAAGACTTGAAATTTATTCCTCACTCTACTGCTGACCTGCTGTGTGACTTCTATAAAAATCACTTCAACTCATTCCTTTTCATTGCCACCCTCGGCTGTAACTTGTTTATATAGGTAGTGACCTCCTAAGGCAGTAAAGCAACTTTATAATTGCAAGTTGGGCTTTTTAACCTCCTCGGTGTAACCACTGTCTCCCTCCCTCTATAACAATCCCTACATCCATTCACTCTTGTTAAAAGTATGATCTGTAAATAGTAGAAGACAATTAAAAAGCCTTCACCTTTTTTCTCAATAGCAAAATTCAGTGCAACAAATTGACACCGAGTACAAAGTGATGGTTATGAAGTAGCCTATTGTAAATTAAGTTTGACGGAGGGGCTCCAGTTGTCCAGTCAACAGCGAGCATCAAGACCTCACCCCTATAACTGACATCTTCAGGGGAATTCTCAGCACAAGAAACAAGGAATTAGGCAGCAAAATGAAGTCACAAACCAGTCCCTCAAATCCAAGTGTGGTCCTTCTTGGAAGACAACAATCTTCCCTGTGTCTTATTCACGCATGTGCCCCCATCTTTTTATTTTTTGGGGGGCAGGGAGATAATGGGAGAAAGACCCTCAGACCTAAGGCTTTCTTTAGTGATGACATGATGAAAGAAAATGTGGGTTTCTATTAAAGGTTTGTTAATATCCTCTCTGATAAAATCACTCTGTATTAACCATAATTAAAGCTCTCACTTTGCTTTTCATTTTCTTAACAATGATTGCTACAACAACTTTGCTGTCTTCTAAGCCAGAAAAAGTAGGAAACAGAATGGCAGGGAGAAAAAAAAAGATGTGAAATGATGAATTGCATTCAGCACGAAAAAATATGTAGGGAGAAGAGTAAGAATGGCCATTAAAAGAAATCATATCATGAAAGATAAGAAATCTCACAGAACATCAGTCATTCTTATTCTGCATGTTTGCTGGCACAGTAAAGGCAATAAAACATACTCTTCCTTTGTGTAGAACACAAAAGCAGGATCTGAGGAAAAATAACAGGAGAGCACTATATGGTAGTCAGCTAAAATAAAATAGATTCCAGTGCCGCAATTTGCAGTATCCTGCAGTGTTTGCAGAAGTTTTTCCTCAAGCATTACTAATGTTAGAACTTGAGACAGCTTCCCTGAGTCTTTGTGGAACATGTTGTGTTAATTCCTACAGTGTGAAAATGATGTTCTGGCCTGACAATAGTATGCAAAAATCCCGGGAAGGCCGTGTTTAAAACATAAAAAGCTACAAGCAATTCCTTCTAAACTGCTCCCTCCTGTTTTAAGATATATTGCACTTTCAAACAGCGCCACATAATATTCATTGTGGTATGCACAGAAGAAATGCAGAATCTTAAAGTCTCGTCAGCAGTCTGCTTCCATAGTAGGTTACAGCAAATAAGTAGTGCGGAATTAACCTCTGACCTGTTCCGTGGTTCCCCAGATTTCATCCTGTGCTTGCCCTCTTGCTACACAGAGAGACTGTTGAAATGAATAATAATAATGAAAAAACTAATCATCACCTCGGCATATAGTAACACATGGTGGAATTAAATCTGTTCAGCAGGATGGCTGGTCACTGTCTGGGTGGCAACAGGAGATTGTCACAAGGATCTGGGCAACTGCATTTTCAGGTCAGGCGAGACTTGCCAAACCACTGTTGTGCAGAGCAGGGCTTTGTCACGTCTAACAGTTACTTGGGAAGACAAATGCCGTAGCCCTGAACGGCCTCCCTTCCTCCTCCTCATGCTGAGCTTCATGGCTGAGCACGATGTCACAGGGTCTGAGATATCCCTTTGGTCACTGGGGTCACGGGTCTTGGCTACGTCACCTCCAAACTTCTTGTGCACCCCCAGCCTCGGCAGCCTTTACAAGTCCAGAGATTAAGAAAAAGCCTTGAAAAACAACAACCATTTTAAAGCGTTTGACCTAAGCCTGATATTTAAACTTATCTCCTCTAAGCAATCTTTTTCAGATGTTAAAGAGAAGCAGACTTCCCTGTGCAGTGCAGCTACGGGGGGGCTTGATCAGTATCTGCAACTATGACCAAAACTTGGAACTGCCAAATTCATGCTATTTTGGATCTGAGGTTTTCAGAATGACAAAGCATAGGCACCATTAATTTCCATCTTAAAAGTTCCATCTCTATAGCCTTATTCTTTGATGTCTAAAAACTGAGCTGCATGCACAATGAGTACGTACCTATGAAAACACGGCAATCAGTTTGGCGTTAAAGCAATCAACTGAGGAAAACTCAAGAAGAGGAACAAGCTCTTCTATCTAAAAGATCTTGTCCCAGAACACCCTCCTTCCAGAAGGATGTTCAATATTTAACAAAGGGACTGTTTATCGGAAAAGTAAAACAGTGGTCCCCAAAGCACTCAATTCTTGGTCTAGAGGGTTGAAAAAAATGAACAGGAAAAACTTGTACAGTGTTAGGTCTGGAAAAAATGGAAATGAGCTGGAATTTGTATTCTGAAGAACTACTAAAATACAGCAAGAGAAGAAAACAGCTGCTTCAGGAATACAAATGCTAAATTTATTAATGCAAGAGAGGACAGTATGATTAAGTTGTTTAATGTACTGTGTAAAGTACCAGAACAGTTGGCTTGATATATTTAACCAGGAAGACTAAAAAAGCCATGAGTCGAGGCTGGAATAAGTTCATAAATGGGTTATCTGCTCATTCCTTGACTGAGATAGTTTTCAATCCCTTCCCTGATCCTGGCAAAACTGTGTTGCAATACAGAAGCAGCTCAACGATAAAAACACTCGTTCCAGTCAGCGCTGAGTTCTCGCTGCCTGGATCCCGCTCTGTATTCGCGACGTTCAGCTGCACAGCCCAAGCCTAGTTAATGAGGCTTGCTCGCCCCAACAGGTACCACAGCAATGAATTCTTTGACTGTATTCTTCTACGGTTAATCTCAGCAAAGGCTCCTTCACAAAACAAAATAGAGCAGAAATACTAAAACTTTACATAGAAGAGAATATAAGTTTAATTCTAGGGGCTAGAAAAAAATTCATGTCACCAGTGAACTCCAATAACAGATAGAGGGCACGTGGGGATATGCTTCCCATCAAGTCTTATAGGACTTGATTATTGTTCCCCTCAACATGGCTTGAATTTTGTTGCTTTCATCATCCTCAAAGCAACAAAGAAATTAGCAATATTGTCTATTATTTGTATATATATTGGCTGCTACTTACACTCAAACCAGCTGCAGTGGGGGAAGGAAGAAGGGGAGCTCTTGCTATTCTGGTGATCTAGACTAACTCCACGAGGATGACTCCCCTGGAGCAGAGGCAGGGGGCTGGGCCAGCCAAACGGTAGTAAAAGGCCACTCAAGCCTTTTATTCACATGAGCGTATCTATGTACACACGTACACAGAGACACACACAACGCCAAGCAGCACCGCATCAGTAAAAGAGATGAACTTTAACACATACGCAAGAAGAATTTCTGTTCTCACAGCCACAGCACATTCATGCGATCAATAAGAGTTGAATTTGGATCACTGAGTATTGAAAGTGATCCATGTATGCCTTGAGGAACCTATCACTGAGGAACGGTAGACTGCTTGTGACATAAACCAATAACTGGTCCTCTCAAGAGAAAATGCTGGAGAGAACAAATGTCATTTCTCTGCAGGGAGTAAATGAGCAAAACTCTGCTCACTGGGACTCTCTCTTTCTTGCACACTGTAGCATTCAGTCCACTGGCAACACCGTCTTCCTCTACATTAAATACGCTTCGGTGAAAATAGGAGAGAGTCTTACTACTGCCGCCTTAAGGACAGAATAACCTTAAAGTTACTCCAAACAGAGTTAGGCTTTAAAAGGCCTTGCAAAATGTCTTAACAATCAAACATGACAGCAAACTGCACCACTCACGGAGAATGGATAAACACAGGACTCCGCAGTGAAGGGATAAGCTTGCAGGCAAAATACAAATCCAATTTTTTTCCCCCCCCCACAATCACACAATGTGCTACCCAATAGACTAATGGGAATCTTCTCTAAGTGTCATCGTGGTAGTTCTCGGCTCTCTCCATCCTCAGCAGAGGTGAGCCAATACAGAGGACCATCCTCTTCCTATTGGCAGTAGATCAAATCTAAAATTAAAACCAACTTTTGTCATTGGTGCTATGTATGCTGAAAGAATCAGTTGTAATCAGTGCTTAAAATTACCCCAAAACATAAGAGGAATTGCTGGAGATGGTATCAGTCACACGCTGCTTGCCCCTCTCAGCTGTTTACTGTGCTAAATCATACAGCTTAAGCACAACAGTTGCCAGAAACCAGGGAACTGAAAAACGGGTAATGCAGAGGGGCTGGGAGGAATAAGCTAACACCGTGAGCAGCAATGGATGCCCTTCTTCCAAAGGGTAATTCAGCGTCTTCTTCAACAGGTAATGTCTTCTAACAACATGAATTTGAATGTGATTTAGCAGGCGCCATCCTGTGACAGCGACTGTCAAGCAAACTCCTTGTAGTGACTTGTGTTTGTAGGATGACTCCTAATTGCTAAAAGTACCATGAAGTGCAAAAAGCATTTTCTGTACTTGCACTTGCATTGTGACCGGTGTAATTGGCTTTAATATCATTTCTTACTTTTTCTTCATGTCTAAAACTTGCTCTATAGTTATCCTAAGATTTTCACTTTTAAGTTAATCTTCTAAACCCAATATTAATTAATATAGTTTTCCTTATATTCCCCTATTACCTTCTGTCCTTTTAGTTCCAGGTTTCCAGTTGCAATGGCCTACAGCTCTACTGCAGGCTTCCTAGCGGAGAAACACATTTGTGCCAGCTTGCTGAATAACCTCAGTCATGTTCAGTCACTCAGAACGTCTCCATCTGTGTGTCCATCCACCCAAAGAAGCAGATGTTCTGAAAAACGCCTTATCCACCTTGCCCGGTGTATCAATATCTGAAATGTGTTGCTACCACAACCACCGTTTCCAGCCTTACAAGCAGAGGCAACAACTGACCTACGTGGAGCCCTCAGCTGCTCAGGTACAGTGTTTCCTGTACAAGTCAACTGCTTCTGCTGCTACAGCTAACGGGAAACCCACAAAAGGTTTTTGTAGGATTTCTCCCCCTCCCAGAAAGTGAAATCACTAACTGGAAGCATCACAACCAAAACTAACAGAAGGCGACCATTTCACCAAGGAAGCGGTTCAGAGAACAGGCAGATTCCATCAGGATGAAAAGCCAAGGTTTCCATGTCTAATTACACAACTACTGTTTCCAGCGGTCTTCCGCTGACAGGCATTTAGACAACTCCATTTTACTACTGAAATTAGATAATGAAGTAATTATAGAAACTTGCTTTCTATACTCGCACACATTCCACTGACAGAGGTTCCAGAAACCTTCTTGTGAAGGCCTTGATGAAACATGAACTTGCTTCAGATACGAAGAAGTGTCCTTGCTTCTTTGTTACACATCCGGGCAGCTCATGTTTTACTTCAACACAAAGACTAATACATCGGGTCTGAGTCAGCAGCTAATCATTTGCCAAGATTTTTGGCTGGTAACCCGAAATTTCTCTTGAAAACACCACAGAAGAAAGCTGTAAAAAAAGTGTGCATGATATATAACAATTTTTGTAAGAAACTTATGTTTACAATAAATCATGGCAACTTTTCTCTGCTATATGCCCTTGAGTGAACAATTACTTCTGATTAGAAACTTCGACATAAATATTGATTAAGCCACATTCTTAGAAAGCAAAGATGGATATATGAGTCTCAAGGCTCTGTTAAAGTACAGAGTAAGCAGGCAAAAAAAAAACCTTCTGATTTACATCTAGCAGACATAGTCCTGACCACGTTACAGGTAGATGCACTGCAGAAGTTCATTATATAACACAGTAAAAGGAGTCCAAAAGTGATTAATCCTGCAGAGTTCAGCACCTTCAGTCATACTTAACACTAGGGTATTGAGAACGGTGCAAAACCAGTTTAAAAGTGACTATCACTAAACAGTGAAAAGTTCCCGAAACAGTGTTTGCTTTTATCGAGGAATTTTGTGAAAATGCTTTGCTTTTGTTGAAGTGCTTTGCTATGAACAGCAAATGAGTTTTTAATGAAAAATAGTAATAATATCCTTACAAGTCACATAAACCAATGAACTGCGCTAACAAATAACACTTGGAAAAGGTGCCTACGCATTTCAGTAGCTTAATTTCTAGTTTTGAAGAGAAACATGCCATCACTTCAGCATCAAAGCTTCTGCCTTGGGCAATTATTCACTGCTGGAACATCTGTGGAAGCTGAAGTTACGGCCTCCCAGCTGTTTGCTACCATTACTCTTTTGCCAAAATTGCCAGCCCCATAGAACGTGATGTTGCTCAGCCAGCAGAACGCACGATACCAGGATTCCCTCATCTGTTTCGGTAGAAAGTTAAATGAATTAACTTAAACCCAACTGCTCATGTGTTTTGCTGAATCAAAAGACATGGCAGAATTTTTTCTAAAGCTTAAATCTCTACTTGACTCTTCCTCAAAGTTCTCACCTAGAAGTTACAACAGCAGTGGTTTGTATTGAGAACCGGGGAGGAGGCGGGATCGGAATTCTCTAGACTGGATTCTCTTGGTCGGTGCTAATGATTTGTCCCAGTGCAAAAGGAACACGTAAACAAGGACATGTGAGAATTATAACCACACATTATGTCCTGCTGGCACATTAATTTGGCCAAACACCTCACACTGATGGGACAAGTTGACCAAGAAGCCACGTCAGCAACAGAGCACGAGCAAACCTGAGCTGTCAGGAACAGGAAAGAATTAGAGCTGTACAATGCTCAGTCCTCGCCATCGGGAAGTCTTTGGCCGGGGGCATAAGGTTTGTCTCTAGCCCCTGTAACCTGTGTAGGGTTTAGATGTACCCTCTTTCTGACACAGCAATAATCCTCAGTTATAGTCTGAACTGCAGGAGCTTGGCAGCAAAATAAGAGAAGAAAAAAATCTCTGATAAGAGAAAATCCTCCATAAAGCTGCAGTGTGTCCTGTGTGTCCGTTAGGCCTAGAGAAATGGTTCTTTGTGTAAGACAAAACTGGTGGTTTTAGTCATACAGGTGGATTAATTTATAAATGCTGATGCTGACATATAATCTGAAATAAAAGCTGTGTTTTCCTATCTAATTTCCATCTTTCGGCTGAGACAGTAGCATTCCTTAGTCAATGTTCTTCCCTCTCAAGCATTACCTCAGATTAATTGGCACTGTATAAAATAAGTTGCTGGCTGCACAATGGTAACCATGGTAGCCTTCATAATATCTTCACAATGCATATGTAATTCTGTCCTCGGGAAAACATAATTAGTGTGTAGCATAATATATTCTCTCTAAACACATCACAATGGTATGAAATACACACAATCAGAGCCAGCGATGCCTACAACCTCCACCGAGCAGGAGCACAGGTACATTACAAATGAATACACGCTCGAGTAGTTTTGCTGCGGTAGCTCCAACTTGCGTAACGCTTCTTTCTCTGTCTTGTCTTTGTGACCAAAAGGTGGCAATGTTCTACTTGTTATCAGCTGGCCTGAAAAACTCCACAGAACTGTACTCAGGCTGGAATAGTGCAATCTTTCCAGCCAAGCCAGAAGGCTGTGCATCATTAACTAGCGCGCGTGCTAGGTCCTGATTCTCTGGGGATGACACCTTCAGTTAAAGTGACACAAATACTAAAATACTGTTCAAGCTATCATCCAATGAGCTGGGTCAAAGTACATTCTGATATATCTTCTCGTGAGCAAAATTAAAAGGCATATATGGCTCAAACCAAAGTGTGTTCTCTGTTACTCATCACATATAATCAGGCCTTATTCAGGATACTCCTGATGTGTAAACGAGACAGTAACTGCTAGGCAGGGAGTGAAAAGTTTCACTAGCCTGGCTGCTCAGAAGATGCTACCTAGCCTCCTACTTCAAGAAATGAAACTCATTTGAGGTGATCTCCTTAATTGATTTGGGGATTTGCCAGTTGTGAATATTGAAGTCATCTGAAACATCTGCCAATGATGCCTTAACACCCACCCACATGGACTCTCAGTCCCCATAACAGCACGGAAGGAACAGCCAGCAGCTGTTATTTTTCTAGTTAGTGTCTCAACAACAATTGCATTACTTATTTTCATGGAACAAGTTTGGATTAATCACATGTAGGAATAAACTGCTACCCAGGGCCCACTCCTATGATTACCAAACACAGGGTGTCCCACACCCAAACATCCAGATGCTGTTTCCATGAGATACTAAATAAGAAAGCCAAGTGACAAAAGGAAGTGTATTTTTCCTGGTGTTTCATAGGAATGTTTTTCAGTATCAGCAGTAATACGGGGACTCTAACATTATTTTGTATAAG
The DNA here is from genome assembly GCA_013400335.1 of Eurystomus gularis. Classification (NCBI taxonomy): domain Eukaryota; kingdom Metazoa; phylum Chordata; class Aves; order Coraciiformes; family Coraciidae; genus Eurystomus; species Eurystomus gularis. Next base: position 161,583 of record VZZY01014769.1, read on the forward strand.
TTCTACGGTATTTAGGATGACTGACGGCTTGCTACAAAATTAAAGCAAAAGCTAAAGAAGCAAAGACAGGAAGGCATTCTACATAAGGAGCGTCCTCACAAGTACACTGTCAGGTTTCTAACAAAAAAGGTAGTGCTCCCTGAGGCCAAATTTGGCGTCATGATCATTCTGATGAGGCTGAAGAGAAAAACTGACAGTAGGACAGCTACAGAAAAAAATACATTTTGAAATGCTGCCACCTCATACCCGATAAATTACAATTAGCTACAAAAAAGCAAAGTGAGAACTGCTTCTCCACAACGCAGGAGGAACAAGAGTAAGGAGATGTTGGAGCATGTACACGACAGTCAGTACTTAACGGACATCAAAGTAATTTAATTCCTCATGCGAACACATATTGATTTAGTTACTGATGTACTAGAAATGTTACTTCCATTAAGTGCAGGGTATCAGTGTGTCAGATGGAATGCAGATGTCCACTGGTAAAAACTGCAGACAACTTGTTTTGGACCCCAAATCAACTTAGCAAATATAACATAAAGTACCTGCCTGGCAGTTAATTCATCTTAGCTTCATAATTTTCATTTGTACAATATCGATCTTCATTTTAATCCCTTTCCACATGCATGAGGAGAAATTCTAACTCATAACAAAAAAAACTTTGAGACTGTTTTTGATAATATTATTTGACCTTTCTTTTATACCAACGATGTGCTTTGGATGCTTTCCTCCTGACAAATCCTTGTGAGGTGGTAGTGCTGATATTGGAACAGAATGAACCAAGTCTCATTTCACTCAAACATTGCCATGCCAGGTGACAGCCTCTTGCCCCAGTCTGCCAGGATAACGGATGCAGATCCCCATTTCAGATATTTATGGCAAAAAGTAGCATTATGACCCTCAAATTCCAGGCACATAGATGCTGAAAACCCACGTCCACCTGATTCCACACATTTTTAGCTCTAGGTACGTGGGGTGATGGAAGGAAACAGCATTTCTTTAAAGAGACAGTGCTATAAAACAATTTTTCAGTTAATGTCAATGATTTCAACTATATCAAATCACAGGGAAGTGCCTTCTTAATACTGCAGTGCTTAAGCAGACATACCACACTTTCCTTCCACGGCCATTATAAAATCTGCCTGGCAAAAAAATTGGGAAAAACTGGTAAAATAGTAGCATTTTATATGGCAAAGCCTGCTAGTTCAGAAGTGATTTGTCTTCATGTAGCTGATGACAGTTTCATGCATTTACATGAGGTTATCTATCATCAAATACATTTTATATGACACCAACTTAACATTTTTCTTAAGTTACGGTATTTTATTAAATGTTTTGTCATCTAGTCTCAGTCATGTTATCAATTCTAAAAAAACATTTTTAAAGTAGTTGTGATAATTGCTGGACTCATTAGACATGGATCCATGCATTTATGGCCAGCTACCCTTGGATGCAGGAAAAATGTGAATTAGTGATCACAAACAGAAAATCAATATTTGTTCAGTTTCAGGTAATAGAACGTGGGAGCAGAACAACCACCAAAACTATTTGCCATACATGATATATTCTCTTTGTTGTATCAACTCAGCTTTATGTAAAACGCCCAGGCACTGCTATCTGTGACTGCAGAACATTTTGAACCAACTCTACTAAAAAAAAGGGATTAGTGAGTCCTCAAAATAAGAGTTTTTATAACCCATCACATGAAAAGTATATATAGCAGAGGGCGGGGGAAAAAGTTACTGCATCTTGAAATGGTAATTAGGTAAAGTCAGCTGTCCTACAGTGGCTCGTACTAAATGTCTGTAGGAAATCGTACAGACACAGAAAAGAAATAAAAGTCCTATTATTATCCTAACTAATATAATTTAAGCATTAACACAGTAAAATATTGGAAGATTTTTTATGCCTGTCAACTGCTGGAAACAAATTGTCATAATCATTAACTGCTGAACATTAGAAATCTTATTTATTCATTAAAGCTATCTAATGTTTGTGAAATCATTTGACTATCATTTAATTACTGGAAATTATAAATCATTACCCTTTTCAGAGTCATCCTTTTCAGAGAGACCTCCTTCAACTACCAATATAGCAAGTATTTACCAACCACGTATAGATGTACACACTTCCTAGAAAGCAATGCCCCTTTCAAAGTCTCTGGGTTTTGACACCAAATATACATGGCAGGATTACTTAGAAGAGAATTCCTTAAGCATTGCAGGAACATGTCAAGCAATGGCCATAAACACGAAGAATCTAAGAAGGTAAGATGAAAATAAAGTAAAAAACAAGAAAAGCTTCTTCCACTGCCGTGCAGCAGAAAGACAAACCCATCAGCATTATTTAAACCAACAGAGAAGCTACAGAAGTTACCCTGACCAGAAATTCACATCAGACACCTTACATACAAGTTACTCTGTCCCTTCAACCTTCAATACCACGGCTCCCGAAGAGCCGTGTGTAACCACAGGTTTCAGATGCAATTCCAAGGTTTAACACAATGCAAGATACCTACAGATACTAACTCCCAACCAGGCAACGCCGGTAAAATCTCGCAATGATTTGCAAACCAACAAGGTTTTGTGAACCAATTGAGACAGTTTCCAGTACTTTTTATGTACTCACTCTATATATTTATACAACAAAAGAAAACTGAAATCAGTACAGTAACAGCATCAGTCTTGTTAATGTCCCCAGCATACTTATGTTCAGACTTCTGCCCTCGTACACCTGAAAACCTTCAGAACGTTTTGCAGCCCTTCTGAACATTTTGAAAGTGTTCAAAGGCACTTATAACGCTGGGAGTTATCTTCCTTATTTTGGGAGGGATCACACTTATTAGAATTGATAGGTATCTTGCAGCAATTCCCCCAGTCCGCAAGTACCGATAGAGGCTCACGCCAGCTACCGTACTGACGTGACAGAGCCAACCTCTTGTCCCACGAGTTAAAACTACATCCAGTCAATTTATAGCACACAGTTCGAGTTCCAAACGTCCTATTTAAAACACACAGCAAACCTTACGGTGCTTTATATTCCGAGTTCTAGCTATGTACATGAGGATAAAAATCAAGTGAGAGCTTCCCAGTCAGCTTCCAGTCCAAGAGTCCTTTCCTACGCTCACGAGTGTAAAATACTCATTTTGCCTCTTCTCTTGGCAAGATGCCATTAAAGACGCTTAAGGAGAAATAGAATGAAATACTATATATAATGCAACAAGCATGCCAGTTAGATCCATTTAAAAATACGTTCATTTAACATGTACTGTAAAATACAGTAACGATTACCTGAGAAATGGTCACGCAAGAACTGAGTCTTTTCTCTCAACGACCTTCACGTACCAACCCTGTCATTTTTCACTCCTGCCATGAGCTGTCACTCAGGAGAAGCTGTCATAGTACTGACACGTTGCAACAGAAACCCAAAGGTAATTGCACAGATTAGGAAACAAAATATTCCTGTCCCATTTGAATGAATGGAGAAATAGTACGGCAAATCTGTGTCTGGTTAACTTGGCCGTGTAGCCTGTCTCCTGATGTACTCCCATAGGAAATGGGAACCCAAAGGTACGTGCTACATGAGCTGACTTAGGGATACTTCCCGTGTTATTGCTAATTCAGAAGAGATTTCGCTATGTAACTGTCCTTTACAGGGCTTTAATAACTTGAAATGTTTACTGCAAGTTCATACATAATTTCTGGAAACCAGATCAGGCACAACAGTGCAGTACCTAAAAATTTAAACATACAGACATCAAGTAAGGAGTAGCAGAAATTACAAATAGAAGAACAGATGTGTATAAGTAACTTGTTTTTTGGGGGGGTGTTTTCCCTCCAATTTCTTACGGGTTCCAAAAGATTTGGCAAAACCAGCAATGTTATCAGAACCAAATAATGTGAAAATCTGCCAGAAGTACTGATTTTCCTGCAGTTCACTGAATCTTGAGTAAAACCAAACTTCATAGAGATTGGACACCTGAATTTTCTGCCAAGGTAACTATCTCAGCACAAGCCCCTAACCTATCTGGAGAAATCCTGAAAAACATCAGACAGAAGGTGGAAAGCAGCTTACCCCTCTATGCTAAAAGCTACTAACAAGGGATTATTCTCTCTCTCCCTGCTTCCATTCACCACGGTGTTCTTGGGAACAGATTTATTTTGTACTTACAGTGTCTAATAACAGCTGTTATGCATTCCGTCTCCCACTGTCCTGACACAGTCACGTTATCCTACTTAACTCTGCTACTCTTCCTGACACAAAAATGCCCCCACCACGACATTCCTTAATACGGTAACAAACTGGCAGCGACCTCAGACTTGATGGCTGTTACCAGCGCACACTCCACTTGATTTAACTCCCTTGTAGTACTGAAGGATAGAAGTCATTATAATAGAATTGCTACCAATAATATCAAACCTATAAAACAGAACACACTCAGTTTTAACGCCAAGATGGGCAGAGAGATTACATTTAGAGACAAGTATTTAAAGCAGCCTTTAAGTAGAAGAGTTGCTCCACTGTGTTTTTTTTCCCCACATTAGAATATAATACTGGTGTTTTTCAGACACACATTGCACCGTTTCAGTACAACACCACGGCAGCTTTGAAACCCAGCATTAATAACTCTCATTATCACAGAATTACTCTTAACCTTCTCCTCGTATTTCCACTATGCTTTTGTTGCCTGTTAGACTTGCTGTTTTGCCCATCTCACGCCTCCTCACACAGGTGACAGATAATGGCTAGAGAAACATGATTTTCTCAAGAGAACGTCTCTGTCATTATTAAGCTCCACAAAGCAGAGGTATTTCTAAGCACATTTAACTGGGAGTGTAAAGAGAGGAGACACTGAAAGAATAACGGCCTCGTCCACAATTCCTATTTCCTTCTAAGATTTTGATCTTAGTCTTAGGGCAACTAATTTTAAGCAAACTTCTTTAGTGACTGATTCTTTTAAAAAAAAAACCAGATGTTACAGGTAGCTCGAAATGTTTATTTGTTGCAAAAGAATTTTAAGCATTAAAAAACTAGCTGTTTCTACCCGCCATTTCTTCTTTCTCGAACTATCCTTTAATATAGAATCTAAAAAACAACCCCAGACTCTTGTTCAATGCACAACTTCCTATGTAAAGTTGCCTCAGGTGGTCATGAATTTCCCTTTATGTGTTTGTAGGTCAACACAGTAAACCTGGTGAACTAGTTCCTCGTTTAAAAAAGGTGGGAATCCAAAGAAAACGATAAAGAGACCTGCTACATGGGAAGAAAGGCATTTAGACAGAGTTGATGATGTTGCAGTTGAGAGAGCAGAACTCAAGCATATGCAGCAGGCACCCACACACCTACAATGTTCCCTCATGTACCACCAGTGAAGTTGTCCAAGATTCAGCAGGCACTCCCTCTAACATCAGTCTTTTCCTGAGTAAATAAATGGAAACAGAAGGAAAAAAATCCCACAACTTTGATGAAGTTATGATTTGTTCATTTATCTGAAATTAAAGCCACCAAAAACTCGGTAGGGATTTGATCTAGCTTAAAATGAATGAATGACACAAGCTAGAAAACGCAAGAGAGAAAACCAGAGAAAAGTAGAAAAGAACCTAAAGTATCAAAATCTTCTTGGAAGCAGAATTACTGGTGGGGCGAAGGCAGGGGCAGCACCAGCCCAATAGAAAATGGAAAGGAAAAACAAGCACTAACAACACTAAGCAGAAATCCTATGCATGAAATGTCTTAAGAAAACCAAACTGTAAAAAGAAGTATTGAGACTACTCAAGTAGTAAACAAAGATATTTAGAAAACAGCAAACTGATAATAAATGGTTTCGTTGATCCTTTCTTATGGGTGGGGAATAAGCAGGATGATTTCTGAAAAGCTTACTTCAGCCATAGTTTTCTATGATCTGCAGTTGCTGTACCACCAAAAGTACTTCAAAGAAAATCTACTTGAATTAAAAATCATAAGCTTAAATGTCTCTCTTATTTAGGCAAACACCCGAGTAGTTCAGAAGGCATTAAAGTATTTGTTTACTCAGTCATGTTACCTGTTCTGAAAGTTTTTATAACCTTCTAAATTATGAAGTAGCACACTGCATATTAGCTTTTCCAGTTTTCTCTCAAAATCCTTCCCAAACAGCAGCTTAATCTCTTCAAACACTTGGCCAACATTCCCTGCGTGCACTGACACCATGGAATGTCTTCCAATAATAAAGAAAACTCACAGCATGGTATTAGATTTTCCATTTCTCTTGAGCAGTATTTGTAAGATAATGATTACTTCGTGAGCGATTAAGCCCTCGCACACTTAAGATAAACAGAAGATGTACATTGTGAGCTGTTCTTTCGGCATATTCAAATGCCTCCTCAAAAGGCTCCTCAAAGAAAGAGGACGGCTTTCTTTTCGCAATCCCATGCTGATTACACTCTGCACAAACATGAAAATCTTAATCAGTGGGACTACCCTAAATATTCTTAAAGCCACAGAGAAATATGTCAGCTTTCAGTTCCAAAAAGAAAATGAAATAAAATAAAACAAGGAAATAAGCTGGATTAAGCATGTCATACAGTACTTTCCAGAGAACACACTCTTCACGCAGGGCTTTTGTTCCTTACACAAATTGTCTGATGGGCACGAAGCGGGTGAGCAGCAGGAAGCCTAGTCTGATTCCTCGTCTGATTCCTCTTTGATTCTCTTAGATTATTTTGCTCTTAGTGGAACAGTTGAAATGAACATACTGAGTAGTTCAGTTTGCTTCACAAATGGAAGCTTGTATTTCCCTTGACTTGCTCGATGACAGAGTGCACCAGCAAGCTCCAGCCGCGGGCAGCCCGCACGGCAGCCGTGACCAGGAACAGTCCTGGCAGCCAGACCGCGCAGCCCGATCCAGTGCTCCATCTCCTGCCGAAACCCACGTATGAATTCATATTAGATGTAATCCAACAATAAAAGGCCATATTTGAAAAAACGCCATTTGGATGAGTTCCTCATCTACATTTAAAACACAGCAGAACGAAGCCCAAGAGACCATTTAAAATAAAAAAGGGGCATTCAAATGGAGAACATCTCAACATTGGGAAGATTTACAATTCAGTCTTCAAACTTAACGAACTCCCAACCGAAAGCCACATTTTTTTTGAAAACTAACTACACTTCAGAGTCACATAAAACTTCTGAAATACAGTATAATTAATAGAAAACTTGCCTGAAATTCACACAACTCAGATTTTATGCAGACTGCAATCACAAATGAGTCAGGCTGTTTGTACAATGCTTGGAAAACTATCATTCTGTCAACTGTGGTTCTGTATAATTTTGGTATGTACTGCTGAAAATTGCTACATAATGTAAAAATAAAGAGAAAAATCTTAATTATATAAAGCTTCGTGTTCACCAAGGTCAGGGGAAATGCTTTATTATGTAGAAAATATGGAAGTATGAAGCACATTTGGTGTGAGCTTCTCTTCAATTGTTCCTGCATTTTCTGTACTTCATCTGTGCTGCTCTTTTTAATATGAATTACAAACACCTAATACGTGACTTAAGCACAGGGACCTCAACACTTAGGTGAAGTCTGAGACAAACTGGGGCACTGCGAATGCAGTAGAATATAGTGATTACAAGAGGGGGAGATGGAGAATATTTTAAACAATACCTTACTCTGAAGAGGTAGGACTAAGAGCAAACAAAATAAGGCACAAAAGGAACACAGTTCTATGCATGGCTTCTCCTCCTCTCCTATTAATGTGTGTTTCGTTTTCACAATTATCACAGTTGAAGCTCCAGGTGAAATAAAAGATCAAAAGTTAACTGAGCTCAGAATGAAACATACTCAGCTGCAGCCTTCTGCTGTTCTCTACTTCTACTTGAAGTACTACAGCCTTCCTCCCACTTGCTTCTGTGTAAGCATGGAAAAATAACTCCTTAAAAAAAAGAGTGAATTTTATATCATTTGGGATCAGTGGGATTAGAAAACATTCAGTACTACTTAAGTACAATTGGTCAGAGAAGAGCTGAAGCAAGGGCAAGAAGCAGAGGTAATACCTAGGTGAAAAATAAGAATACTGATCAAATTTGTAGCATTACTTAACTCACAGGCTCATAGACACTTCAGGCAGGTACACAGGTAGATTGTCACCTGATGTGAGTTCAAATAGCTCCAGCAAAGCTGACTTACCAAGCTTTACAGTAGCTTTTGATCTCTGGGAAGGAAGGATTTTCGCAATTCCTTTAAGTCTCAAAACTATGAGGAAAGTGATATTTTTATGGTTCGCAATGACAGGAAATGCTGAGATGGAACAGAATCCATTCTCAGTAAAGGGAGAAAGTTAAACACAAACCAACACAACATGACAAAAATAAAAACAGCTGCAAAACAACCATCAAATGCAAATGAGCATTTCAGTTCAGTCTCTCAGCTCTCCGATACCAGTTATTGTTCATTAACTTCCCAGGTAACCATCATTCTGCAACTTCTTGTGCATGGCACAGGGGTTGGAACTAGGTGATCTTTAAGGTCCCTTCCAACCCAAACCGTTCTATGATTTTATGAGTCTATGTTTTTATTCAGTAACTTTCAGATTGTAATGTCTTTTTAAAGAAAACTGCTTAAAATTAAATCCACAAAGAGTTGACTTTTACCACTGCTAAAAATCTGTTCTTTAGCAGAAAGTATCTAGAATAAGAAATCACGGTTATTTCATAAGGAGATCAAAATGTCACACACTTGTTCTCATAAAGCCTTTCTTCTCTCTACTCCTTCCAGAAAACCCCAACTTTTAAAACCCGAAAAGCCACTAAAATTAATGTGGTAAGGATTAGTTTGAAAAAGAGCAACAAACTCAGAGAGGAAAAACCCTCATTCCACTATCCTTCAGAAGGACAACAGAGCACACAGCCAGGAACTATTCTTGCTTATGGAGCCTCAAAAAAACCCGAAACATTAAGTTGTCAATAAGACAAAGTTATTTTAAAATAAAAACAAGTAAATGATGCTATATATATATATAAAAAAATCATGGAAATCATCACAAACAGGTACAAAGAAGCCCATCTCTTCTACTCACTCCTGAAGTTGTAAACATATATGTCTTATTCTGACAATTATAAAATGTAGCCCTCATGTGTCTTCATATTTGGATTCTGGCACAAAGGACACTAGCTGGCCGGTAAAACAAATCTTGGTTAAAAGAAATCAGAATTTCAAATCGTAATTAACTGAAATACAGTGTCAAGAAAACTTTTTCAAACAGCATGATAAGGCAGGCTATTCACCAAAGTTCTCATTTCTCTCTTTGCTGAGTGCTTCCGCATCTTCCATGTTGATTATCTTTGATTTATTTTATATTCACAGTTTGAATTCATAGTTTGAATACAAGAAGAGAACATGAAAGATGGAGAATGTTTTTAATATAATAATTTTAAAACTCCTGATATGAAAGTTCTTCTAAAAGTTGGCGATCCCAAGGAAAGCCAGTAAGAAGCCCTCTTCTCCCTAGACAAGTTTACTACAATAAACTACTAATGCGTTTATCTGCTATTGTATCACACAATCTTTTTTCTTATATTGCTGTACAAAATTGGAGTAAATTATATATACTCATATTGAGGGTCTGAGTCCTTTAAATAATACCCTGTGTTACAACGACATTTGAAGATTGCTTTTGTACATGATGCATATGATTTCTGGTAGCACTTAAAACATTCATCCAAATCAACGAGATGTATGGGCAGATTTCTGGGCAGCGTTCTAACTGACAGCAACTGTACACAACTTCAAAGTCAATTTAATGTGCATGTAATGAACAATATTTCTAAAGAAAGTCACGGAACTGAAGCTCCGTGGGAGACCTAGCCAAGGCATCAATTAGAGGTGTTAGAGGTATCAATTTAATCAAGTCCTAGTCTAGCATCTACTGAGAGTTTTGTGAATATCAAGTTCTTTCTCCATCAACACCAGCAGTTCACAGTAATTACGGCCTCCTCACTCCCCCAGAGACAAGGTTTGAGAGTTCAAGCAGTACAAAGCTAACACCTCCTACGTGGTGTTAACTTGTAGGAAAGTAGAAAGCTGTTGAAAGTGTAATACTGGGAAAGAAATGAGAACTAAATCCTGTTTCAGCCGATTTTGTGGCAAGCCTTTCTTCTTCGTGATGGAAGGGACGTTACCAGAAGTCAAAGTTGCCAAAGTAGCTCTCCACGTGTTCTAATCTTCCAAGGATTACCACATGCACCTATTATTGGGAAGTAATTTTTGGACTACTTGTAGACATTTGAATGTGGAGATTTGGCATCTTTGGGGCAGATTTTACCTGGAAATTATTTTGCTTAGAGAACTTGTTCTCCAGCACTCTGATATCTCTATCTGCATGACAGATTAAGCAGCACATGGGAAAATGAAGATAGCATTTTTCAAGGTGGTTTTGCTACACTACTAATGATCCTTACCCATCAACTTTGCCAGTATAAACAAATGAGAATGTGTTAAAGCAAGACCAGATACACAATGACAGCGACAAATGAGACAGAGGCTTTGTGAACGTGGCGCTGTCACCACAGAGAATCAAACTAAAATTCTTACTAAAATAGGCACAAAGCACATTTTTTAGTTAAAAGACTGAAAATTGACAGAAAAGGCAATAGTTACATACAATACGCAGTTAAATGATTAGTGAGGAATGTTGATTAAAACATTTTTACCCCACTTAAGATTCATCTGCTATAGATCTTTGGTAACTCGAGGCTAATGTTGCCATCATGGTCTTCTGAAAGATGGTTGTTAATTGATAAATATACTGTGTACCAGCAATTTGGGCGCTGAAGTTACAGCATGAAGAATGAAATACTGAGTAATTCAGATTTTTAGATACCAAACTAATTTCACAGAAAAGGAAACTTGCGTATTTAGCAGAAAGCCATCAAAACTCAAAATAGAAACCAGCTTGAAAGAAATGTCTTATTTTAGTGCGCAAATTTAATTGCGCTTCTGAATGGAACTCAGCTTTTAATGGAAGATAAAGTTTTCAGTGAGCGATGCATAATAAAAAGGACAGCACAAAGAACATTCCCACTATACGGATACCCAATCTAGAGCATTATGATTCAAAGATATCACTTATCCTTACTAAAGCAGGGAAATGTTCTGACATGAAATCGGAGCTGAATGCTTCTCTGAAGGACACTCAAATCCTTCTATAGTACTTAATTCACCATGATGCTGTTCCCATTCTGTGCTTATACAGTGAAATCAAACAGCTATTTTAATTATGGCAATATAAAAAAAGTATTTCAGAGAGCTGGGGCCCTTTGGAGTGTATTCTATCAGAGTAAGAAATTCAGCCAGAGGAACTCAATCCTCTCAGCTCTCTCGGTTGCCACAGAGGAAACCCAGAAGTTTTCACGCTTTCTTCTGGGAAAACGCTGGCTGCCACTCTTCCCCAGAATGCTCTCTGCTAAGGAACAATTGATCTGTCAGAGCTTCAAGATGAGCTGATTAAACAATCCCAGGGCAAGGATTACAGCCCGATATCTCACTCTGCTTCTCTTTCCCCACTCTCACATGAGCTATTTACCATATTCCATTCCTTTGTTTGTTTGTTTTGAAGTTTGTTCTCCTTCCTCTTTAGAGACGCTTGCGTTCCTGGGGAAATGTGCACCTGATTTACATACTGGTTAAATCCAGAAATATAAACAGTCTCGAGTATTAGTACAGAGCCAGAACATCACGATGTAAATAATGCAAAAGAGTCTCATAACAATTTCAACACATCTCTCAGGGTAATTTGTACAAGTGCTCTACGTTGCAGCACTAAGTATTTTGATGAAAGCCAAAAAGAGACAGATACACAAGTAAAAACATGTGAACTTATAATTTGGTCCAACTTATTACAGAGAAAAGAATTAAATGGGTGAGGAGCAAACATATTAAAAGTCAAGTGAGAAATTTAAAGAAATAGATTTAAAATTTCTATTGCCTTGTGCATACTGCTGGGCTGCTGCCGGATTTGCAGAGATGCCTCTCAACGGCATAACAGTCTAACCACAAGAAATCCCCTGGAGTCACGACATTTTGAAGTGTTGAGTGTTCACTACTTGAATCCATCTAAGAATTCCTTTGAACTCTGTAGAGATGTACAGAATTGCCATGTAATTCTCCTTTCAATAGAGAAGAACACACTAAACACTAAAAGGAGTTTTTCACCACTTCTCAGCCCTTACTACCATCCGCTGTGCTGCGCAGAGAATTAGACTTTCACAAAGACTGAAAAGTCTTTTTGGAGTAATTTTAAGTTATAGTTGTTATGGCACAAGTACAAACAAGATTCAGTTATTTTATTATCTCTTCTGTTATGAAAACTGCATAGAAACTATGAAGTGCCCTCAAACAAAGACGATCATCCTTCGTTTTCAAGAGAGAATTGCCTATGGCATCAACTAACCCAATGCCTTCCCTTGTTAAACACGTAATTGTGTTCCTGAAATGTTTTCATGCTGTCGAAGTCAAACGCCACCTTCATTTCCAGAGGTCTGCCTCCCAGCCCTCCCCACAAACAACACGCAGAGCTCTAGAGATGGTTTTCACAATAAAAAGACAAAGTTTGCCTTTCTTTTTGTGTCACTCCTGATGGTTTCTTTTGAATACGGGAAGGACACTACCAAATATTTATTTGTAGATAAGTAAGGTGCTGAGAAACACTTCATGAAGATAAGACCAACAAGGCAGATAGATGACTTCAGTTCAATCTCAAGCATGTCTGCTATTTTAGGAGATGTGTTCAATATTCTTACAGGATTAAGAGCGAGAAGTTGCCTCTTTGTCCACAAAACTGAAGATTCCAGCCCTATAATGTTCCTGGGTGAAATGGAAATCACGCACACAGCTGTACTGCTGCTGAAAGCAGAAGCCAGTGAAGACGATGGCCAAGGGCCTAGTGGTACAAGGTTTGACTTGTCTTCAACTAATGCAGAAAAATACCACTCAGAACTAGGAACCAGACACCAATAAACAGGAATTAAAGTTCCAAGTAATGGCTAGAACAGCAGGAGTGAGATACTCCATTGTTCAACCACTGCTGGCTTCAGAAACACTTAAAGGCTGGGTCTATACAAGGTGATACTATGTTATTCCAATTGGAGTCCAGAAGAAAATTCTTTACAATGAGAACAATTAAACATTGGAACAGTCTCCCAAGGGAAGTGGTGGATTCCCTTACATTAGACAGTTTTAAGACAGCTTGACAGGGTGCTGAGCCATCTCACTTAAATAGCATTTTTCTATCTTGAAAGGTTGGACTACATGATCCTTGAGGTCCCTTCCAACCTGGCATGCTATGACTCTATGATTATTGTAGGAAATAAAAGCATTAGTTTGGACGTGAGTCACGAATGCAAACATCTTTCCCCTGGAAAGGTTAGAAAATTATCTTACCTAGGCAAGCAACAACATTATTTGACTTTTGGAGGCTGGAATTGCATAAGTCACATTATCAGAATCCCGGTGGTGAAAACCTACCTCAGCTACACTGACACTCAAAAAAAGGGATATTGAGGTTAACTGTTCATACTCTTACAAAATGAAAAGCATGCTTACCTTTTCACAAAGCATTAAATATCCTAACTTTATGCAGTATCTCTTGATAGAAAAAAGCACATTATCATTACTGCTAAATATATAACTCTGCAAAAATTCTGTATTTTGTATCTATTACTCCGGCAAAAATTAGGGTAATTTTTATATTAGATACTCGTATAAACATTGAGATAATACAGGTAGATTATAAACACAATAATACAACTCCTGCTTTGAATGTAACATCTCCGATTCAGTATTTTGGATAAAATAAATATCAGTGAAAATACAATATGGTTGCTCAGAAGATTAATCAAAACTAGAAGACAACTTGAAAAGAGAAAAATAACCAAACAAAAAAGCTTAAAAAATAGATTTTAGCATCTATTTTTCCTCCAAAACCTTTAAATCTAGTTAAATATGAAATGTCACAGATGAAGCAACACCAAAATACCCAGAATGTAGTATTTCTTGTATTACATTTCCAAGACTTTGCTCAAGAGATCTTTACACTATTCTGATTTGAATAGCATGCTGACTATTTTCTTTTTTTTTTAAGCTCAAGGGCATACTGGGAATCAGAGGATTATGTAATTTCCCCAGATAGGAAGATTTCCATGACAAAGGCAGACAACTCAGCACAGCGTTGTGCGAAATATAAAGCTGAGGGCTGAAGCTAGAACATGCCAAGGCTGGAGCACGCAGTTTATTCACAGACTCATCTTGCAGAGGAACCAGCGAGGGAACAGAAGTTTACAGTAGCAGGTATGGGGTGTAACAACTTGTCCTGGGTTAAATGGGCTGCAGACTGCTAATGGAAACGGCAGAAATCAAAGGAATACCTTTGCCTTAGAACAAATCTTGAGAAATGGTGCTATGGAACCCAAAGCACTGACTTACAGCAATGTCCCCCATTAGAAAACCACACAGTATCAAGCTAAACTACATTTAGAAGTTGCCGTGAGATAACATGTTAATGCTATCCAATATCCCTCTCCTCTCAGCTACTACATTTTCCATCCAGACTTTCATTACTTGATCTTCAAAATTACTGTGTATGTCAAAGCTCTCATGCCAAGCATAATTAATTACTGATGTCTGACCTCACTGTGACTAGGGATTGTTGGAACAGGGTTAATTGCACACAGAAGCCATTCTCTTATGCTTCCAACCTTGTGACTTGCCCAAACATCAAATCCAAATTCAAACGCTCAAGCATAACCTGGATCTTTACAAAGTGAAAAAAAAGCCAGTTTGTAGTTGTCAATCTTCATCATTTTTTCTTGTCTGGGGGGAAAAAAAAATCCTACCACTTCAATAATATTTATGCTGCTTGACACACAGTACAAACAGGCTACAGCTGCAAGCAAACCACTCTATTTGGATACAGTTTAATTCATAGAACTAGTTTACTATTACATGCATTTAATGAATAATTTCCATGTTGAGAGCCTATCATCTAGAACACACGTGCCTTCATGTTCCTATTTAAGCTACTAAGCGCTACCTCAATATATGTAAATACATGCATTTAACATTTTCCCTATAAGCCTTCATCTCCTGTGCTCTAATGTTTTTTTGCTTTCCAGAAGATGTTCACCATTTCTAGTTTTGCTCAATATTTCCTAAAGGCAAGCAGCATTTATAAGGCAGATGTACAGAGCTTGCAGTCTGGTGGATTTCTGCTTCTGTGTCACCTGAATGTATTTTCTTACTGCAATGTGTATATGGGTGATACCTGCAGTCAGGTAACAACAGAAAAGTAATAGCACTGGGAGGCATATGAGCAACCTAGGGAAGTTATGTCTATTTAATGGGGACTGATCATCCCCTGTGAAGTTTTTAAAGCATAATATAGAAAACAATGAGTCATTGGTTGAGAACATAGCCAGCTCTGTTGCAGAACAGCTTCAGAAAAGCTGTTACCACCTCAGTAAAGGAGGTGAACCAGAAAGCTGGAACATTGACTCAGCAAATTAATGCATGAGCACATGTTGCCACAGATGCTGGAGCTCTGAAAACTGATTTTCAGCTGCAGTTATGAAACACAGAATTTCAGAAGCATTACCTTGTAGGCTGCAGAAAGCTAAAAGTAAATTATTGCTTTACTAAAAAGCAACCGTGGCTCCAGAGCTAGGTTATACAATGCTGATTTCCATTAATAACCACCCTAACAGTAGTTTGAATGTTAATGAGAAAGAAAACAAGCAAGTTCTGAAAAATCAGTAGGAATTCTGTTGTCCACTTGAAAAAGTGGATTACTACAGAAGTCAGCAATAGCATTCTCTGCTAAGATTTCAAACACTGCAAATATTAATTATGCCTTATATTACCCATGAAATCAACATGACTGGGGAAATCAGCATTCCACATTGTATGTATATATTATATAGAGAGTTAAGAATGTTTCATACTACATTTCTATTTTAATGTACAGCTAGACATCTGCTCATATGCTTGCCACAGTAGAAACAATACACTCATTTTCATGTTTTACATGACAGTCTTAAATCTTTTCCTACATAATTACACAGCATGCAGGAACACGTATGTTTGACAGAAAAGTTTCTAGAAATCCAGCCTCATTTACCTTATATATATTGTGCTTGAATTGCTATTGCTTTGTTTTGAACTCTTCCCTTACAAGAGAAAGTTTATTAGAAAAGAGATCAACACTACAAGGAACAAGAACATCACGGTTTACTGTGAAAATGGGCAAAAGCACTGCAACAGTTCTTTATCATTGCTCATTCTTCCAAAATGACAACTTTATATAACCCTAAGAAGAGCTGACTGCTTTCTATCCTGTGGTACTGACAGCTTTTGGTATAGGCAATTATGACTCAATTTAATAAACCCGAGAGAGAGCATTTGCGCGTGAACGCTAGAGATGGGCCAGCTCTTTTTTTATCAGCTATTAAGCCTAACAAAATGGCATTTGAGCTCTGCCTGGTCATTCTTCACTCCCCAGATCAGCTGAAAACAAGCTAGTAGGCAAATGAGAAAAGTTCCCCAAAAATGAAAACAGCGCCGAGAAGAAGCAGAGGGACAAAGACTGGGAGAAGCAGTGACTGCAAACAGTAATGGAGAATGGTTATATTGTAAATCTTGTAGCGACAGGATGCTTATTCTAGCTGAAGCAGCACTTGCTTCCACTAGAAACAACCATTTGTTTTTCACGCATCTTTCCAAATAGGATAAACTGGCAAAGGGAAGTTGGTAAATTTTATCTGCATAACAACTCAGGCATCGTGTGACAGCGTATTTCTCACCAGCTTCCCAACCTATGCTGCATCCCACAGACTCAGTTAGAAACCCGACATATTAATAAAACCAGAAATACTAAGATTGATCATCCCCAAGTCAAATGATTTGTGACCAAAACAGTTGTAGCAATTATTTTTCATTATGTGAACAAACTTCCATTTTTCACTCCTAACCACAATAATGAACTCCCAGGAGCAATTCTGTGTGTTACCTGACTGGTGAATCTTCCACTCCTGGTGTAAGCAGGTAGTCTGCAGGGGTGTATCTGGTATTTGTCACCTGCTACTTGTATTTTCCTTATCAACCATCTGGCTTCCAACTGAATAGCTAGAGGTGCTCCTGATGGCAGTTGTACTCCTAAAAGAAAAGAGATTAATATCAGTATTTCAGTTCTTCTTTGGAGATAACTGTAATATCCATAGACATTGAGACTCCTCTGCCACCATCTCCAAATATACCCTTCTCCAGTACTGAGACAAGATTTGCAGAACTGCACAATATTGCTTTCTAAAAGCACAATATGAAGAAGTTGTGATGAGAAATAAGACTTGCTCCCCAACAATCATTTGCCAATTCTTTCAACAGGCTTTTCTGGAAACAGATTGTTCTTTCGCAATCAGCTAAAGGCAGAATAAAAAACCCAAACTATTCTTCTGTTGAATATCAAAGTTGCGATTCAATCTTCCACTGCCAGGAGCTGACCAAGGTATTTCATAATAGCCACCATGAAGTTCAAGCCTGATGTCTTCCCTTCGGGAAAGCACTGGAACACACATGACCTTTGCAAGGTCTGCTGACCCCTTACCCACCCTACACCCAAAACTTGGGTCCCAAGGATTCGATGTGTCAGACAAGGGATGCTGCTGCTAAAGCTGCTCTCGTTTTTTGCACCCACTGAAGCTGTCATCACAAAGTGCCACTGGGATGAGAAGACATTTTCTATTCTGTCTTACCCTGGGGTGCTTTCAGTACCTTTTTCATCTTCAGAAAGTGATAGCTGAAGATTAATGCTTCAGAACTTAAAATATTAAAAAAAATAAAAGCATTTTAATTGTCTATGCACACATTTGTGCTGCTGACACTAGTACATACTCGGGACAAGTTGCTCTGGAAATACAAAGGGAGTTGACAGCTCTTGGCACACCAATTCTCAACAGCTCAGACACTGCCTAGTCTCAGATATTCTGTGGTTTATATCAAAATAAATGTCAATAGCATAACCGGTCATAACTCCTATTATTAATTTCTATTACTCGTTGCAGTTTTCCTCTTCTGCCTCCTAAGTACATTAGTCTTTTTGGAATCTTTTCTAGGCTAATTCACGGTAAGTCCTATGATCTAGGCTTTATTTCAGAAATTCAGGCTTTTGTTCTGTATTTCCCATATAAATTACCTACCGACGTCTTTGAAATTCAACTAATTTTCCTAAACATTAAGAACATGCTTGCTTCCTTTTATCAAATACAAATGGATGAATGTCGAGATATTAAATAAGTGTTAATACTAGGTTTACACAAAAAGTTTTAAAAATACACCTAAAACTACATGTGCCTTAATAGAGGTAATTAAATCTTCCTATACCATATGTTTATGCTAAGTATTGCCATTGCTTGACACCCAGTTAATTAGGCACTCCTATTTGAATAGCTGTCTGGGTACACATGGGATGGCCTCTCTGTTAAAGGATTACCCAGTGTGGATCTCTTAGTGGTAATCAGAAGAGGAACCAGGTAACATCACAGCTTCAGAAGGACGGCAGTGTCTTGCAGGATGGGACACATTTCGGTCACCGTTTCTGAACACATTCATCAAACCTGGATTGTAGAAATAGAAATCCACAGGATTTCTATTGCTAAGATCCACGAGCATCTACAGCAATAAGTCTATTGAAACCCTCATTCCGGCTTAATTCCATCCTCTTATTTCTACGTGCACTTTTTTCTCTGAAGTCAAATCAAAACCTCAAGACAAAAATGAAATTCCATCAAGGCTAAATTGGAGAAAACAAATATGTTGGGGGAAGAGAATAAGAGTTTGCCTTGTTATTTCTTTCTCAAACAGGCAGGCACTAAGACTAATTTTCCCTTGTCCAAACTCTTTGCTGATATCAGCTTATCACAGCTGTAAGAGCTTATCACAGACAATCAGTAGTCTAGAACAGCTAAAGATCTGGCGCAGCCTGTTTCAGACAGTGCATGCAGATGCTATTTATGTTATTGGTGTCTGTGTATCATTTTTCAGGCTCGGCAGTTGAATTGTACTCCAGGGCTGAACTCCAAAATCTAGACTATCCTGAAACTGAGAATTTCTATATTCTGCTCCTTGAAGTATTAATCTATGATGCAACTACTGGTAGCTTGGTAAGGACCATCTGAGCAGTGCAAGACTTGGGCTAGTAATAGCAATTGAAGGGTCTTTTGGCTTCGTTATCTTTCAGGTCAATAGTAATATGCAGCTAGAAAATAAACACAAGTGCTTACCCATCTCCAGAAAACTACATAGAAACAGCTAAATGAGGAGCTTTACTGATATATGAGTATACAAGTAATCTTGATTTCTCCAGACAAAGGAGATTAGTTACAGATAAGCCAGTTTTGCAACCTAAACAACCTAAATCTAATAGTGTGTGCCCACTCATACATGTAGTCAGTGAACACTTGGCTATTAGGACAAAGACTGGGGAATACTCTAGGACACACTGTACCCTGTATTTGGGCAGCTACCCTCTATCTTTGACATACTAATTGTAAAAGATTGCATTGCCATCCTACAAATCACAGAGCAGAAGTGAAAAGGAAGTACCCACCCTAAAAGTAGTATTTAAATAACATTGAAAAAAACCAACCCTGAAGGTCTTTCGTTGGAACATGTCACAATGACCCATCTACTGCACTACAGAAATTCATACATCTGTGATTTCAAAAATTTTATAATCACATTTCATAACACAGCTTTCCCTGAACCTCTAAGAACAAGACATTTTGCATCACTGAGGATTACGTGGTTAGTATTGGTCTATTTTATTTTATTTACACTAAAGACACAGTAAATAATGTGAGAATAGTACATTGGAATGGCTTACCTTCTGTGCCACTTCTCTTTTTGTCAGGAGTCTACTCCTCTGCACTCCTAGAGCATTTTGTCTGCTTCTCTTTCGCCCTGCAAAGACATTTTTTCTAAGCAATTAAGTCAGTTGCAACTAATAGACTTAAACAAAGTGAGCATTCTTCAGTTTGCTAGAAGCTTGAGTGAGACAAGCAACAGAAAGCTGCAAAAAGGGGCAGCTCACACTGATGAAAACAAATCCATGCTGACATACACCTCTACAACTGCACTAAGCCTTCTGTTCTCATAGGCACAACTTGAATACATAAACTAAGAAAACCTCTAACAAAATGATCTGTAGTTAAAATTACCATTTATGTTTTATGTGCATTGTTAATTCCACACCTGATTTGAAGTATGTTTACATACCATACATTTTAAAATGCATCACTGGATCATAATGCAGTTATAGTAAAAACTACAACTGTTAAAAACTACTCTTTTTCAAACTATGTTCCATTAAAGTGACACTGTCCTTTTATTCTGGGGTCTGGGCAGTGGTATTTCAGTGAAAGGTAAGTTGATAAAACCATTTTATGTCTGTGATAACTTACATTCAAAAGTGACTTTTTCCACAGGATAACGGGGTGATACCAGGTGGGTAGTGCCCCAAAACGACGATACCAACCCCACATCATTTCTCTGCTGGTAGCAAGAGAAAGAAAGGTGCAGTTCACCAACTGGGCAAAGTACATGACATGGTGATTGCATTTTTTATATAAACCTCTGATTAATATTTCTCCTTACAGTGCTGATCAACGCTAGCATTTGGGACTTGACATGGCAACAGTCTCCATGATCCTCACTGCGTAAAGACACACATGCCCTTTGAAGAGCAGCTGCTAGCATAGTTCCATGACATCCAGAAATGACACCAAACTTGTTCCTGTTTTAACTGTAACTCTGCTATACAAAATAATTCCATGCAGTATGTTGTGCCATCATTTTTGATTTAGGGATCCAGTCTTCAGAAGAGAAATGCTCAAAGAGAAGTCAATGAGTTGGGATTCAGGTAGACCCTCTTGCAACAAATATTCATGCTGTCATCCTCAAAGTGTTGCCATAAGCTCTTGCCCTACATCCTTTCTTTACAGATTCTTGTCTTGCTTTCAGCAACACAGTTTTGAGGTTGTTTCCGTAGCACTGTGCTGGGAATACGATTCTTTCTTGTTTCACCCCCTCTCCACCCAGGAGGGGATAAAAACCAAACCCCCTTCATGCTAAATCGTACTTCTAGAATACGCTGGTCACAGAAGCTGCACCAGGCTCTGAAAAAACATGCCAAGGCAGTGATGAGCAAGGTTGCATCGGTTCCTTTTTCTTCACGAACCTACTCATTGGTTAAAGACTCATTAACACAGGACATATGAGCAAAAATTCTGCCCTCAGCCATTATCTCAAAGTGAAAAATATGTCAAGGAAGATTTGTCTGGACAGCTTCTCTGCAGGAACACACAGGACAGGACAAAGCATGCCCCCCAGGAGACATCCTGCAGAGTTCCTGTGAGTTTTCAGCAGTGTTTCAGTCTGGATATGGAATTTCGTCGAGTGAACGCACCTCCCACATCCCTGAAGCTACAGCTTTGCAAGCCTATAACTACAGGGCTGGTAACATAATAAGCTCCCTGCAGACTTGTTCCTAATGCATGCAAAAGGATGCGCAAAATATAAGGTAATATTGCTAATTAGGCAGAAAAAAAGCCCTGTAATTCTAGTCCCCCAAGCAGCTGGGCTGTTCTCTTCTACTGAGGGCATCAGGATGACCTTGTCCCTGGAAGGCTTAGTCCTGCTGCAGAAAAACCACAGTGCACAAATGCTTACGTGGCTTTCTGAAACTCAACTTTTAATGCTGCTGGGAGGCCGATGTCTTTTCATGGGAACATTCTCTACTATCCATGGATGTAAGCTTTCCAACAAGTGGTCAGCTCCTTTATTGACTATTATATTGACAGCTTAATAGCAGAAACAGAAAATAAAGATGAACTAGTGTCACACATGTAGCTGTTTCCCAGAGCACATGGATGAGAGAATGGTCATCAATGACAGTCAATCTGCAAACTCAAGTTACTACCACAATTCTCAATTATCATCTCTTCCCTGAAACTCTTTGCATTTTATAAATTTAACCTTTGTTGTGCTGCCAGGGTCACCATTAATAAATAAGGCTTATTTGAAGCCATCACAAGTCTCACACCAGAATATAAATTAAGAAAAGCTTATTAAAAAATCAGAGTGACCATCCATAATTGAATAATCCTGTGTGAACATAGACCAGGCAGTAAATAACTAACTGGTATTGTTGTAAAACACTGAGAGCTTCCTAGAAGTTTTCAGGGAACACAGTTTCTCCAGAAATGTTGATACAATTAGGCCCAAACTTCCCACAGAAACAGAAATTGCTTCATGTGGGCTATGCACTAAAATCTTTTCACAGGAGCCCAACGGGGTGTTTCTGTGGCATGAAAGAGACCACGCTTCAACTTCCTTTCTTGCTTTTCTGTAGCATCTGACTTGCCATTCTCTCTCCTGTATTAAATGGAGAGTTCCTAACACTACCTCTTCTAGACCAGGAAGCTGTACATCTGTTCTGGCTCAGTTCCCTTTATTCATTAAGGAGGTCTCAAAGCTGAACATCCTTAAACATCTTTGATTCAGTACGACTTGGAATAAGACATTTTTGAAATGTCAGCTTCTGCAGAGTTTAAATGATTCTAAAAGTCAACTCCAACTTGACTACCATTGTGATACATTTCTTTAAGCAGAGACATGCATTTTTGCCAAAAAACACTTGAACTGAAAATGCAACACCTATAGCTGAAGGCAAATAAAGTTCATATAGCTGAATAATATGATTTCACATATTAAGCGTGATCAGAAACTTGAAAGCTTGTTACTTAATCCTTTGCACTTCCTTGAGCAGTATGCTCAGCAATAGACTGATAAAGGGTTACTGAAAGAAAGAAATATAGACAGGGCCAAACCTGAATTAAAAAAAGCAGGGGGAAGGGCGACAGAGAGAAACTTTGGGAAGGAAGGAGCAAAAATTTCTTCCTAATGAAAATTCTGGAATCATAAGTCAGGCAAAGTTTCACAGCTCCTGAAGCAAATCCGACAGAATGCGAACCACAAGAACAGCCCTGCCGAAGACCGTTCTAAGCCTGAAGATAGCTCCTAGGTAATTTTCACTCGGAAATCTCTCTGTATATAACTTCTACTTTCACACATAATTAAGACCTGTCATGATTCAGGTAAAGAGTTGCTGGAAGTAGCATAGTAATTGCAATCTTCCATGAGGGATAGATGTAATAAATAGTAAAGGTCTTTCACAAAGCAGTATCTGCCTCAAGAACAGAACTGCTGTCTCTGTCACCTTCCAGAAGCACGTGGAAATCTGCCGTGGTAATTGAACTTAGAAACAAGTAGAAACTTTGCTCAATAGTGCTCTGCATACAAATGTGAATAAGAGAAAGAAGCAAGAAACTATAAAGGAGGTTCAGACTAGCTGAGTGCTTGGTAGGGGCGGCTGAAGGCGGTGTTAAAGAGGTTGGCACACAGTCAAAGTCTCTCTCCATCTCTCATTTGCACCTCATTTTCCACCAAATTGTTAAAGAAACCGAACTTGTGAACTCTTTTAAAAATGCAATCTTGCTTGCTTACAAAGTGGAAAAACTTAAATGTAGCATTTTCACTTGAATCTTTTCCCATCTGAAACATCTTTACAGGTGTGTGTTACTGCCTGCACGTGACTTCACACTATAAAACACATGTCCTCTCCTCCCTCCCAGCTCACATGTAACACCACAGAAACCCTGAGAGAGTAGTTCTGTTGTTATTCTGAATATATGTATTTGGAGTAATGCCCCTCTCCTCCGAGACCAGCATCTCCAGTGGCATTTCTATATAACCTGTTCCGCACTGATGTGAAAGCATATGCATTATCCCCTCCTTGCAACACGCGCTACTGTTGGCAAGGAAATTCCTCACTGCTTTCTTCTGAGAATTGCTTGAAGCCCCAGACATTAAACAGTTGTACAGAACCCGATAAAGTTTTTTACTATTCAGATGTAATGCTTTCAAAGCTGACCCAAGAACCAAGACTTTAAACATGATTTTTGCCTACTACAGCTAAATGGGCGTTTATGAAGTGCTTACTAAATGGCTGTAGAGCAAAAAGGAAAAAGATGAATACTTCATGCAGGAGGATTGAATTTTTTCCTCTCTTTAAGTAGCATTCATCATTTTCTTCCTCCCCTGCTATAGTCCCTTATTTTCTTCAAGTGATGTTTTTGAAGTTGGGCATTTTGCTTTACCATTTTATCTGCCAAGCAACTCAAAAGAAATCAATAGTCTTACTGCAGTCCACTAACGTTTACATCTATTTTCTTCCTTGTCTTCACTTTCTCCTTTTATCAGCAGTGTTTTGTTTACAGTGGTTTCAAGCAACTACATTCTGTAAGTGATGCATCAACAGAATTTAAAATCGTTATCTTACATTATCAGTTATAATACCTGACTGAACAAGAAAAAAGTAAATAACTTGCAAGGGGGAATAAAAAGAACTTCTGGAGGAGCAGGAGATTCAATCACTGAAACACGTTTCTTGGTTTTAATGCATAAGTAAGTTTTGGTGAATGTCCTAAAACAATCATACTACAGATTCAACCTCTAAACTAGTTTTATTTCATAGCTTTTCAATAAAATTTCATGTCTTGCACTTTGGCCTAATACACAACACTCCTGAGTTTTGATGTGTAGTATCTTTTTTGTATAACCAATACTTGCTATTTAAGCTCCTGAATCAACTCCCTCTTCTTGGGGTGGAAGTGCTGAAAGTGTTTCAAAAGAACTGTAATTTAGCAGCAGAGATACAAACTTCCAAACAGCCCATAAACAAAAGCTCTCTCTTCATTCTAACCTACCTCCAAACCTTTCCCATACTTTGCCTGCTCCCCAGGGACCCCTCTTGCTGCCTCTTTCTATGGCACAAAAGGACAACTCTCTCTCTCCCCCCCGGCTCTCCTCCAAATTCTGGTAGTTACTAAACCACTTGCCAAAAGACAGTGTACTGGCTAGTACTTCCACTTGAAGTTTTACACAACCAATAACTGGATATATCAGAGAAGACAATAAGGACCAACAGAGAAGCTGACTTCACCCTGACAAAAAAATGCTCAGAATCACTCTAGGAGCTTCCTTCTTAACTGACAAACTTGAACAGAGTGTGTTCCCAGGTGGCACAAAGAACTGACTGATAAATAATTTACCCAGAAGAAGAAGGTCTTCAACCTTCCTTGAAAGAAAAGCAATGCTACTTAGATTGCAGAGCCGCAGATTATTGTTTGTTTCTTCCTTTCTTCAGTGGATTGACATATTCTGTTCCTCTCAACTGTGCCTGAAACGAACTCCGGAAAGGAACTTTAAGCAGCAGGGCTGGGAAATGACCTTCTCTGCCAGCAGGAGGCAAGAACAGCCTGCATGACATTAGTGGAGAGACACCGACAGGCCTAATCCAACCAGCATCTTAAAAATACAGAATCAGCCACTACTAACAAACCAATCTGAGTATCACAGGTAATAAAAACCAGCTCTGCTAGACAAAGGCAATGCTGGCAAAATAATGAAACCATGTTCTCTAAGAACATGTACATTTCACAAAACACAAACTTATTTTCACTTTCGCCAGTATAAATGTGCATTTCTTTCAGCCCACCTTTTTATACGATGTAACACTGGCAGCACACATTCCTCTAGGTTCCTTTCAATGGAAAAATGTATGAACATGGAACAGCCACAAGATAAAGGTTCTTCTAGGCCTTATTCTTCAGAGTGAAATTCCCATGCCTGATTCTTACAGTGATCTAGGATAGCCTTAAGTTACAGCCATTAGGTTTTGCTGAAAAATGGAAATACTGCTGATCTGTCCCAAATGATCCAATTAATCGTTGTGTGGAACTACTTACATATACTTACATGTATAAGAGACATCAAGAACACCAGTAAAGAGTTCTGAATGGAGTTCTGAAACATTATTCAGGTTTTGTTGTTTAACTGTTAATGAAACAAGCCTGCAAAGCATGGCATCACACGCTAGTTCTACAGATGCTTGTATTACAATGATTTTCCATACCATCTCGACACTAAAAATTTTCATTTTTGCTCAATTACACTGAAGGAACAGAGAGCAGTTACAGGCAGGAAATGACCCCCAAAGAAAGCACAGGACCAAATATCAGAAAAACTCTGGCCAGTCCGTCCTTAGCTCTCCGATTCTCCCATTTCTTTGCAAAACAGATTCCACAGCTCAAAGACGACCATTAATTCACATTCTGAGCCTTCCACACCTCTCATCCACAAGCGTGTTAACAAAGGCAGCAAAGTATTGTATTAATCTATTACATGAGCATACACGGCTTCAGTAACAGTTTCAGATACGTAACAAAAAAAAACCTCCAGCATGGCATTGCACATCAGCAGGGGGGTGACAAAAAATACTTCAAAGTTATCAGTTGTTGTGATGAAAGTCGGTGAATTCATTGCTGCCTCTTTGTCCTATATGCCCATATGTAGGGCACACACCTCAAATGGTCAATAATTAAAAGCGACCATCTGTGCTGACCTTTAGGGATGTTTTCCAAGCTTTCAAGATACAGCACTGAGCATATATTTTCATTTTCATTTTGTAGTTGAGCATTAAAAAGATGAATTAAAAATTAACTCCATTAAATTTAACTTGAAATTAAGTCCTTTTAGGATCCTTGTATGGCCTTGACATTTTAATAGCTTTTCATATTGAACTTGGTGCACATATTTAAATATTTTGAGCTATTTAGTACTATTTCTTACAGAGTGCAGCATATTATTTTTCAGTTGACTTTGGAATGCAGCATTCCCCTCCCACTACCCTGCACCATGAAACTACACTTGGACCAAAGGTGGGTTTTGGTATGAGGAAGTTTGGTTGGAGGAAATATGTTCCAGAAAAAAGCCAGAAAACATGAACACAATGAATATGGAAACAGTTTAACCTTAAATTAGTGTGTGTGTGGGGGGGTGGCACAGGGGTGCACGGAGAAGCTATTATTTGAACTACAGGCTGTTCCCCACGCATCATTAACAGGTTTTGGTTTCTTACTAAAAGGTCTGGAAGTTGTCTTTACGTTGTATCTGCAACCCAGAGAGATTATGTTCTCTACTACGTGCCAAAAAATCTTGTATAGCAGAAGCCACTATTTATTAATAAACATAAAGGGAAGCACTGATGTGCAGAACAGTTCTGCCACAGAAAACACTGGTTAAATGATGCAGGAAATTAAAGGGGGAAGGTAAGGAATGGATCCCTGCAATGAACCTTGACAGATCTCTTTTGGAAGAAGTCAACATATTTCCTACCTAGTCAACGTTTCAAGTACCGCACTTAATCTCTCAGTCTCTATCCCACCAACCTGTCAGAGTTAAGACGTGCCCTTCTAGTCTAGTCAGATCAAGTAGTGGACAACCAAAATAATCCCTGAGCAAAAACGCTGGCCAAAAATAATCCCTATGATGGTAACACCGATTGCTTTCAATAGGGAACCATGAATAAACGTGTTTGCTTTTCCTCTTATAGTACTGAAACATTTCTTGGAGAAAGCTCTGACAGAGAACTTCAAGTTATAACTAAAAAGTAACTTCGATTGATTTTTCTCCTACAAAACTTAACAGGTTTATGCAGTTTTTAAAAGGGGCGTTGGTAGAATCCTCAAATGGATTACAATACCAGAGAACAAAAAGGGAGCTGTGATCTTTTATTGAAGAACTGAAAGCCTAAATTCAAAGACACTTCCAGCTCTAAATAACCTTAATGCAGGAAACAACATTCACTTGTCAAGGCATATTTCTTTTGTAGTCCTGTTTGGTTTACTCTGGCTGACTGTAGAGCAGAAGACAGAGGCTCATGTTCAGCACATGGACTCCTTAATTCATGGATCATGAAGTGGTGCCTGGGATCCAGGCAGCACAAACTGAATAAATTTGCTAGATCTAGTCAATAAATATATGTCTGAAGTGTTTTAAATCCTGCACCTTACTTAGCTGGGTACCTCTTTTATGATCAAACAGCTGATTTGTCCAACCCCACATGCAAGCCAGAACACCTCTGGAGGACAACTGTTCAAAAAACCATTCTTTAAACAATTCAGAGAAATCTGTACTTCTATGATCAAGTCCTACTTGCACTAACATCAACACTGTCCAATATCCTTCCTAACAATGGCTACCGTGTTACACTTGCATCCGATTCAAGTCCTGCACAAAGTCAGAGTATGCAACACTTGGAATTCTGACACTCCAGAACTACATGAAAGTTTTAGAGTTTGGGACTAATTCAACACACATCATTTACCAGGTAAGTGCAGTAAAACAAGCAAAAAACCACTCTAAAAACACTTTTCAAAAGCACTAGAAAACTGTCATCCTGTAACAGCCATGAAGGAAGTACTTTTGTGAAGTACACACGTAGATTGTGTATATAGGTCTCTGGATTAAGGTTAAAAACAGACAATTCCTTCCGAAAAGAGCAATGGCAAGACTATAATTGCCATTACCTTTTTAAAATAAGAAACAGGACAGATAAGAAGTTGTTCAATACTTGAAGTAAGAGCAGGATGGCATAGAAAAAAAAGGTGACATATTACTGTTTGGAAAACATCTGTACTTCGCTTCAGAACTCCTGTGGATTCTTAACTGATAAATTTCCATACCACAGTTCAAAGCTCATGTGCCTAAATAAACAGTTACAGACTTCAGGACTAGAAGTCATAAACACTGTCTTAGACATATGTCTCTTTGAGTTATCTTCCTTGGGAATTTGATATTTGGATTTGAATTTTGCCACCACCATCCCCAACGCCTCTGATCAGCATAAAGCTAATTATGTGCTGCTATTAAAGGAGATTACATGAGACACTGACAGTTGGAAAGGCCTAATGACCAGCTGGATAGAAAAAAAACCATCAGCCCATGTTGTTCAGTCATAAATTTGCCAGAACTTTTACGGGCATTTTTATCATCAGCTTCATTATTTCAGAACCAAATCCAAAACACAACGCAACTGGAAAAAAGTCAAGATTGAGAATCCAGTGAAATTTATACTCCCATCTTAATGCATCATTAGTCTTGTATGTCAGTGCTGCTCAAAAGTTGAAAATTCTTCTAAAGGTCTAACATGAGTTTTCATAATAGCAGCCTTGACTTCTCTGTTAAACCACCCGTAGAAACTCAGTGTTACCCTAAAAGAATGGAACCAAACAAATACACATACACAGCGTAGGTG
Source organism: Eurystomus gularis (assembly GCA_013400335.1). Classification (NCBI taxonomy): domain Eukaryota; kingdom Metazoa; phylum Chordata; class Aves; order Coraciiformes; family Coraciidae; genus Eurystomus; species Eurystomus gularis. Next base: position 190,829 of record VZZY01014769.1, read on the forward strand.
TAAATCCTCAGAGAGCAGGCGCTCAGATTGGAGTTAAGCCCATCAGAGAACCATTTATTTTCTGCAAGTACTGCAGGACTCAGATAATGAAGATGAGTAACTGGCAGCCATGAGAAAACGGCATGATGGAGAAGTTCACGTTACCAGCAATCCTAAGTGTTGGTGAAAAGAAGCCCCGCAAAACAGGAATATAAATATAAACTCAACTACTCTCATCACTTGCATCAAATTTTTTTAAAGGTTAACATCCCAAATATTTTTAATTCCACATGATATCATTGAGTCCCGTAATAAGATAAGAGGAACCTCTGGAAGTCATTTGGCCCAACTCTGGACTCAAAGGACGGCCAACTTAAAAGCTATTGCTCAAGGTCTTAAGTGATTCTGCATTTTAGGAAGTTTGATTTATAAACTTCAGTAAAAGAGGTATATCTGAACCTCTTAAATGAAGTTAAAAAACCCCACAGAACAAAAAAGCAAACCCCAAATTTCCCCTTTCGGACAGTCATGAGCCATTTAGACAAATGAAACTTTGGCTTTTTGCCCTGTCTTTTAAAGTGAAGACACCACCTAATTTACTAAAAAAGCCCCACTTGACTAATTACAAACCTGAGGCAGAGGCTGCAAAATACATAGGAAGGATTACTTTTTTTTCCTCATAACTCAAACACAGCAGTGAAAGCCTAGGCTAATCCACAGGCCAAATAAGCTTGGGTATAAATAAGTAATAAAACAAGTTATTCCTGCAAAGAATAAATCAGACCAACATGTTTCCAGAAGGTAACCGGTCAGGTTTTTTCCTAGCCAAGGGTTTCCCGATTTCTTAATTCTCATATTTCACTTGGTCTCTTAAGTCAATAGACCTTCCTAGATTTGTGCATCAGAGATCAAAACAGCTGTGATTTATGTAAACCCACCCCTTCGACCCGCTTTTAGAGCTCTGCAACTTGACACTGTAGTCAAGACACTCATGCATATATCAACAGAAAATGTCCAAAAAAATCCCACCCCACCTCAGTTCAGCTTTGTTCACAGCATGAAAAAAGGATTTCTCCTGCCATTCTGTTAGTATCACTGTCACTATCCCTGTCTCTACTATGTATTATACTCCCAATAAGATGTTTTAGAGATTGATTAATAATCGAAGCAGAGCTGAGGCATTTAATCAATCTAAACAACAGATTATTGCTTTGTGTACCACAAAGGAAGACAAATTATCCTTTTATTATTGATTAGGCTAGCTACACTCCTGCCAGTTCCATTGCCCTTAATTCTAAATATTTTTGCTCAGCAAATTTCCAACTTGCACCAATCTTAAAGACAAAAAAACATTTATTGGAGCTTTTAACATATCGATCAGCTTTCTGCTGTAATCCCTCTACTTTTCTTGGATGACATAATAGTCGCACAATACTTGAGCAGATTTCCAATGCCGCCTTCCCTCATAGAAAATACACTTGTATCTTTTATAGTCTTTTCCATGTTCCCTTTGTTCCGACACAATACATTCAGTCTTTACTCTTAAACCTTCCAGAAAAGCACCCAGTCTGCGTCGTATCACAAAAAAAGGGACGTGGTACTGGACTGCGTGGATGGGAGGAGGGCTGCAGGAGGAGCAGACTATGCTTCAAAAACTGGGTAGAGTAGTACACTTCAAAAAGAATAATCAAAAGAATTAATTCAAAATGAGAACTAGCTTGACTTGAACAGAAAAACACACAAAGTCACCAATGCAAACTACTAAAAATATTTGAATACCTGCAGATAAAGAGGAATGTCCCATGCAAGACATGAGGCAAACCTTCCGCTTGCCCCAGCAGTGTCAGTATCTGTATATAGATAAGATCCTTACAAGCACAGCAACAAACTTAAGACCTTTAAAAAATATTTTATGGCAAAAAAAAAGTCTTTCTACTGAAAACACATGTTAATAAATTTAAAACTGTAAGAGAAATTACCAGGAAGAATAAAAGGAGAACATGGCCTCCATAGCCACTGAATGGAACAAGAGTGGGGACTTTCCACTGCTGCCAGGGAAATGAACCACAAGTAGGCAATTCTTTCTCACTGTAACTTAGTGAAGAACTACATCACGCCACTTAATGCAATTCTCAGAACTATTTCACTAGAGATTTTTAAGCAGGAATTAAGATTTATGACACAGTTCAATGGATTAGATGACCTCTCAAGTTTCCTTTCCCCCTGTTTTTTCTGATTATCTGAATGTTTTCAAACAAAACAGTTACAGGCATTGCTAGTGCTAGAATTCGTTTATTCTCAGCTTTACCAGAATGAAGCAAGTCAATTTTATATGAAACATTTGTGTTAAGAATTTGGTCTTTAACCTTGACTTGGACTATAGAAATAGGAAACTGTTATTCTCTGCTCAAAGTACCTCCATGATGTGCCAAGATGCTGATGCAAAATTGAGAGAACAGTGCAAATGCAATTCTTGGTTATGATTTCGGAATGTTTGTTGTGTTAACATTAACATATAAACAAAGTGTTCTCTAAAAATGGAACATTTCCTAAGTGAGTTCCTACTTGCCATTAGAAAATCATAATTCTTCATAATTATTTGGAGAGCTAAACAAATACACTGGCTTTAATCTTGCTTATTTACTAACGCATCCATTAGCTTTCAGAGACCTATGTTGTTCTTCCATGATCTGGGTGGACTCAGCCCTTCAGAGACTTACACCCAAGCAACACACAGCCCTGTTTATGGGTCTGACCCTCCCTCTAATTGCAGACCCAAAACCTAACTAATTTAGAGATGAAGATATCAACCAATTATGCAACACACTCCTAAGAAACTAATTTATCAATTAAATAATGAACTAGCTAATAAATACACAGCTATTATGAATTTAGAAATCTGTCATGTTGTGCCCTATTATCCACAATTAAAGTCATTACGTCTCACTCTTAAGTGTCGCAAATCAGACACAACTACCACGGAATGAAATCCTGTCGCTCCCGAGCTGCTCTTCACAGCCGTGAACATCTGAGCACGTTTCCACCGCGTCTTTGTAATAGAGAGCTGACAAGTCTTGATGACAGAACATAAAACCAGATTGAAGTAACTGGTTGAGTTGCTTAAACTTAAGACTGAGGCCAAGGCTCAGTCCTCCCACAGGCCAAGATGAAGCCTCTGTACGCTCTCCATTAAACCTCTGCTGAGAGCAATGATATGAAGCACCTCAGGGCACAGACTGCTGCTGTGTAGCACAAGAGCCAAGGGCTCCCTTGCCAAATGGCAGCACAGGAGTGTCAGGCTGGCAGCTGAGGCTGCTGCCAGAGAAGGCTCAGGGTGCTGGAGGGGCAGCCGCTGCTGCTGGGAAAAGAGAACTCTTCCAGAAGCAGCAGCCAGGGCTCGTTCTGTGCATAGCAGCGAAATGGAAAAATCACTCAGCAGCTTTTTCCTCTCCCCTTGCAGTTCCCTACCTTGCTTTGCCACATGCCACCCTTTTCACTTTCATAGCAGAGGTTTCATGCACCTGACCCTCTCCTCCCAGGGAGACCAAATTGTGCCTGTGCTGCTGAAGAGCCTTGCAGCTCATGTCACAAAATAAAATAAATCAGCTTTGGGAGGAGCAGCATCCTCCAACGAGACAGAAGCTGGAGCATGTTCTTACCCAGAAACATTTCAGTTTTCAGGATTATGTCTTGAGTTGGCCAAAAATCTAAAACTCTTTCAAACCTTTTGTAACAGCAAAAAAAGATTCCCACCCAGTACATTTAAAAAATTTCATAATTCTGCCAAAGAACACTCTGAGGAATTTGTCTCTTCTCTCCATTCTGGTTCAAACCTACTATGCAGCAAGGCCAAGCTCTCCCTGTAGACAGTGTCTTTTCTCTTAGATGAACAGCCAACTAAGATTAATTATTTTCTAATATATCTAGTTCAGTTAAATTTTTTTAATTTAAAATTCATCTGAAATACCTGATCACTGTCATCCATGATGTATTGACTTGTCCTCTACTCATTTTTGAGCAGGAGATGGATGGTAATGTTAAAACAGACTAAACCAGGTCTGTTTGTCCTGAATATCTGTGCCATGTTCCAAGAGAAGGAGGAGGACAGAGGGGTGGGCCTCCAGTGTTACAGCTGAGGAACAACTGAATCACAAGATGCCAGAAACTACGTAGTGTACTAAGGAAGAAAGTCACAGCATGGTGCTGAGAACCTGTGGCTCAAGGAGGAACCATGCCTTCCTCTTCCTGGGAAAGGTGGGGGAAAAATACACACATCTCAGCAGGAACAAGAAAACCTTCTGTGTGGCTAGACCAGGCTGTGGGGAGTTTGCTGCAACTCCTAAAATGAACAAGTTGATATGGAGCAAGGACCTGTCCTGAAAGGATGCAGGAGAAGGAGGGCACAGAGAGATTTACAATTCTTTCCCACCGTACTCTATCTCACCTATGTAGTGTATTTAAAGGGTTAGTTAATTCTGTGTTTCATCTAATACATCTGGATTTTTCATTTTATAAATATTTTTACCTTTGAAGAGCTTCCTATAAGGAAAGACCTGAACAGACTGATCACAAAGTTCTGGCCTCATCAGATTCTGACCCTGTTGACATTACCGAGACTAAATGGTGGCAACAGCAGTATATGCTTCTAAGCCAAGGTTACAAATACAGATTGTTTTTACTTCAGCATTACATCTAACCATGGAGAAATAGATAAGATGTTCACAGAAAAGGACTATATTTTGAGAGCTGCCCTACTGGATTTATTGCAATGACTCCTACACTGTCATTTGTAATTAGTCCAACTGAACAGAATACTTTTACCGATTATTTCTGTTACATCCACTTGGTCCCTGCCCTCAGAGGCAGAAAGGTTTGACTTGCACATTTTTTTCCCCTTCCCTCTCTCTCTAATCTATATTATATATATTTATCTATAAATTTTTAACTACGGTTGTAATAATGCTCACACACCATTCAATTGACTAAGCTATGCAAAATACGTTTTCTCATGTTGCCCAAAGCAACCAAACAGCAAAACAGGAATTTTATATGTATGCTAAGAAATGAGGCCACAAAACAATGTATTTTCTACACACGTGTTTTTTCTACACCATAAATGGCCTTTTTCCTGCCAGATATTTATACCAATAATGCTGTTAATTCCAGATGTTTCCTGAAATTTGTACAAATCCTTGGGTCAGACATGGCTTATATTTTCTAGTAATGTCATATTTTAAAGAAACTCTGCCCAGTTCACGAACTGCTGGGCAGGAAGGGGAATTTCTCCTTCATTACATTACTGTTTCTCTTAAACTGTGGAACTAGTAAAGGGTCACCTACATAACCACACAGAGCTCTGCTCCTGAAAGGTTTTGCTTTAGGTACAGTAAATTGTGATTCCATTGCCATGGTAAACTGAGGCATCTCTCTCTGCCTAGAGATGGAAATAGCACTGAAATAAGATTTACTTCATAATCAATACATGAATAAAGGTTTCAGACCTGTATAAGATCAGGAATGCTTTACATGTGCTAGCTTGAAGAAGAATTAATCTCAGAAACAATGAACTCTTCTGCTCCCAGAACTTTCATTGGCCAAGTCATCTTGCTGTGCAACTGTAAGACTAACGGCATCCTCGCAGAAATCGGAATTGATTATCTTCTCAGTGTCGGTCTAATTACGCTTTTAATCTGTTTTTTCTTCTTTTCTCTAGAGTTCCAAACCTCAGCAACCACCTTTTCTCCCACTGCTTTCATTCAGCAGTCACACTTTTCACCTGTGGTTCTGTTTATTGGCAGGTTTAGGAACATGTCGGGAAAGCATTTTGCAGACAAAAGCTCTCATCACCACAAATCAACTGGAAGCTGCATGGATTAAGTTAGCACAATACAGAAATCGAGTCAATAAACCTCCTGAAAGATGCTAACATCAAACTCTTTTATATTACCCATATTGCCACAGCTTCTGGTTGGCTCGGTGCTGGCCTGGCAGACATCCCTGTCTGCCTAAAAAAATGCTGGAGACCCGGCTTATCTTTTGTTCCATACCTGCAATCATCTCCAGAAACTACAGTTAACAGACTTGCAAGACAAAAAAAAATTAAGGATGGACAAAAACATTTAAGTCAATAATTTAAAAACACATTCTTCGTATTAAGGGTGTGTTCACATGCCCATTTTCAGTTGCATGAGAACATTTCTGAAGCAAATCTCCTGATTACCAAGAGCTCACTGGCAACACACTGTCCTCAGCATCACGTTCTAGTCTACATATTTGCTCTTACTGCTTGCCAATCAAGACAGTCATTCTTTCTCAGGAGGCTGAATGTTCATCTCTAGTAGAGTCCTCTGGAAAAGAAATCTGGTTTATTGGGTGTTCTATGGCTTGGCAATTTGCTTCTATGATATGTTTGGACAAAAGATCTTTCAGCAGCAGTACTGGGGAGGTTGGAGGGAAAAAAATAGTTAAAGAAAGGTAGCTTTTCCATTGTCATAGCCATTTCAAACATTTAAGTACTTTTTGACCATCCCAGTAATATCGTTTTGTACAAGCTAAACTGGAGAGCTTGAGAGAAAGGAAGAGTTGAACTAACGGTGGGGAAAAAACCCCCACATCTCATTTGTGGTTTCAACTATTGAGTCCAAGTTTCTACATCACTGAAACTATCAAACATTAAAATCTTCACATTCCAGATGAGTATCAAGCATTTGCATACATGGAATCCATCTCTTACATCATGAAACCAAAAACATTTTTGGAAGAGTACAATTTCCTGTCAATTAAAAAAAACAGAAAAAACAACTTAAAAAGTTGCAATTCTCTACGCCATGACATGACCTCATCAAACCAGCCACAAAAGCATTTAACACCTAATCCATTTCATTCTTCAGTCATCTAAAAACAATTCCTTATAGAAACTTTTTCCTAAAATTTCCTAAAATGTTCACTTATTAAAAAGTTCCAGGGAGGGCTCAACAATCAGGTAATAAATATTGCTCAAGTTCTCCACTGGATTACCTCACGATCCTCTTGTTCTGTTGGTGTTACCACCACCCCACCTTGATGGCCACAAGCTGTCTGGGTGTTTGTGTGGAGCTTTTGTTGAAAGTCAGAGGAAGATTCAAAAGCACAGTTACGAAAACAAAGACAAAGCCCAATTCCCAGGATCTGAATTCTTTCATTATTTACTACTGCTTCACAGATGAAAGGAGAGAATTATTCACAATAATGGAGTACATTAGGCAAGTCATCTTTTAATTGGTTTAACTAATTTAAGCTTGATTTATTTCCTTGCCACTGTTTCCACAGTCTCCTGGAAAACATGAACTGTGAATTCCCCATCTATGATTTCTAAGAAGTAGTCTGCATGGTTCATCTTTGTTGTTGTTCAGGAATTATTGTGCTCATATGAACGAGATCATTCCACATTCTTGTAACCATTCTCAAATATTTTGATACACATGACACACTTCTTGCTCTCTCTGAAGAGAAATTGTATGTCTGCTGTGAAAAAGAATTAATGCCTGACACGTATTTAAAATACAATATTAGTATATAATAATATTTTCATTATTATAACTTGTAAAATTACAAATACACTTCTTAAGCTGTACTCCCTGTACTAGCAGAAGAGATTTTTCTCCTAAACTGTATGTCAATATTTTGCAACTATTGAAAACACAGCACTCTCGCTGACCTCTTCACATGATACCCAAAGATGACTGATGAATGAGGCTGCTGTACACAGAGTTCAAAATGAGTTACAAAGAAAATATTACGTGTAAGCTCACTAGGGACTCAGAGCATTGCTCCTGCTCTAGTTCTGCAGCTGTTATGAAATGCTGCTTCTCTGGTATAGTTAACTTCCATGTACACATCTTTGACACCTCAATGTATCTACATGGATATCCAGGGTTTCTTTTAGCAGGATTTCATACAGCAGCTGGAATTTTAACTCTATTTTTGGAAAGGAATGCACTATATTAAGACAATCATTTCTTATGTTTGCTATATGGAATAGCAAGTAGTCACTCCAGATTTCTCAGCTGAGACTTCCATGCTTACACCGACACGTACCCTTCAACAGGACACAATAAAATATTGACAGTGTAAAGAGACCTCCTAAAACCTGGAAGATAAAGGCAAAAAACCCCACAATTAAGCTCTCCTAAAACAACACATCAGACAAAGTGATCTTCTTGCATCTGTGAACCTTCTTCTGCAACAAACAGATGAAATAACATACGCATTCAGGCAGAATTCCTACTTTATGAGGGTCTGGAGAATTTGGTTTTGTTTTTTTTTTGTGAACAAACCAAAAACAAACATAAGCAAGACCTCCTGTTTACATTTGAATTCCACCTGAGGGCAGAAACTATTTTTTTTTCCAAGAAAGTGGAAGGAAAGTGAATTGAATTTGCTGCACTTCAGACTTTGTTCCACAAACATGTATTTAGAGACAAGTTTGATCAGTACATCAAGACCTGGTGAGATTTTCTCTGGTGTGACAGAGCAAGTGAAATTAGGAGACCTCTACCGATTTTGGGTCCTGGAATTCATACACAGGAAAGTTCGGTTGCCATGCAAGACCTTGCAATCAGAATAGAAAAGATGTTCCTGTTCACATGTAACCATTTCTAAGCTAAAGAGTAAATAAAACAGGATAAATCCTTCTTGGAATATGGAAGCGTGCTACTTTTCTCCCTCTCACCTTCCCCAGTCTTCTATAATTGGTCCAGGTCTCCAATTACAGTTCCTCACCCCAGCAATGCTAGGGAGTAAGCTATTCTCAACAGTCCTTAAAGTTAACGATGGCTGAGTCTTGACTGCTTGGGTCACTGCTACGTGAACACGTGTGAAGAAATGGATTCTGAGACAGAACCTGTCAGAACAGTCAAGTCCTGCATGACAGAAAAGGACAGGCATTAAGAAGCATGTTTTCTGCAACATGCATGAACTTGACCTTAAAGGTGAACTTCCACTTCGCTCAAAGAGTCCCTAATTTCCCTATATTCTACTGGAAGAATAGTCTCTCAGTTTGAGCTGTGAGACCTGCTTAATAAATTAACCACCAACTATAGAGTGTTAAAAGCGTGAAAACGATCTATTGACATCATAAGGTGCAAAACCCATATTCTAGGTCTTTACTAGTTCACCATGTAGGAGAAACAGCTAAAGAAACGGTATTACAGGCAAGAACACATCCTTACTTACCTGGAAGAGGTTTTTGTTGTTATATTGACCCCTCTTCCACATCAACCCAAGCTTCATGAGATTCTCTTGAAAAACTACTGGAAAAAAAAATCCTCACTCTTTATAAGGTCAATGAAGTTGCTGCAGAGAATAAACAGACAACTGGAAGTGGAACTCCTACAGAACATCCCTTTCAACTGAGAGCAAGCTCAGAAAAATGACACTGTTTGGGGTGGAAAACCAATACCTTTGCAGAAGGGGAATCATAAAAAAGAAGACTTTGTCATGTCAAAAATATTTTGCACGTGAATATTATCAAAATTTTCTCAACTTGAGATGGATTAAGAACTAGCTACATGATAGAGCCCAAAGAGTGGTGATCAATGGTGCCAAGTCCGGCTGGAGACCTGTAACTAGTGGAGTCCCCCAAGGATCAGTGCTGGGTCCAGTCCTGTTCAACATCTTCATCAATGACCTCGAAGGGATAGAATGTCTTCTCAGCAAGTTTGCTGATGATACAAAACTGGGAGGTTTGGCTGATACACCTGAAGGCTGTGAGGCCATTCAGCAGGATTCGGACAGACTGGAGAGCTGGTCAAAGAGGAACCTACTGAGGTTCAACAAGAATAAGTGCAGAGTCCTGCACCTGGGAAGGAGTAACAAAATGCACCAGTACAGACTGGGAGG
>VZZY01014769.1:201164-216068 GCA_013400335.1 Eurystomus gularis
TCTCCAGAGGTCCCTTCCAACCCCTAACAGTCTATGATTCTATGAACTAACTCCAAGGTATGTTGCTCTCAAGACTAGAATGCCAGTAAAAGAGCAGCACAGCAGAACTGCACCAGAGCTGAAGACCACACTACTGCCCAATAAACCTGCACATACATTACAGAAATAATGATGGCCAGATATTAATCCAGGTGATATCCATGTTTGTGGTTTATTTTGAGGCCCTATTCCATCTATAATCCTTTCTACAGTTCTGGCACTCCCCAGTCAAGATCCAATCTGGTCACACAGAAACGTGGTAATGGATTTCCCTAGTTAACAAGCACAGGTGGAGATGTTCCATCCTCCATCAAACCATTTCTGAATCAGCTAGCTACAGCGTATCTGAACGAAAAATAAAATAGAGCATGCGTGGTGGTTGGAAGGTCTTTCACAACACATTTTTTCTCCTCTCAACAAAATTCAGTGCCTGCATATCATAACACCAGCATAAAAATAAAAAAGAATAAACCTATCACACTAGGCCTTGGAATATTTTTTACTTCAGCAACATGAAATACTTTCAGATCTCACAGTTTTCAAAAGTCAAGTGTTGTGGGATGCCTAGGTTACAGTTCCACCAAAACTGCCAGCTCTGGAAAGGAATTTAAAGGCTCTGGGCAAATAGATCCAACACAGTAAGACTGAACTGGCAGCATTTTGCAAGCTGTTTGTGTGCCAAACCGACAACGTCAGGCAGTGAGTCAGCTGTATGCCTCTATGTTCCCTGGCGCACTAGAACAAACCCATTATCAGTGCTACTGCATGGGGACCGATAATGAAATCACTGATACTGCTTTCATGCTCAAAGTCACAGCACTAGTATCTGAAGCCTTCTATTAGCTTCCCTCTGTTTTCTTACTTCACCCACTGCTGTGTAAGGCAGAGACAAAAAGTTGCACCACAGATGATGTATTCATCACAGCTAGTACAGCCTAATACAATAAAGACAGTGTCACTTGTCACCTCCAGAGCATGAGATGAAATGATGCCATCTGTGAGAGAAAATAAAACGGGGAAGTGAGTCATAGCATCCTGATAAAATGGCACTGCCACTCCAGAGCTGGAGAGAAAACCATGAAGGAAGGGCAATGGGAAAGCCACAGCACTAGTGATTACTTCTTAACGCACAGAAAGACAGTTTGGTTTAGCCTATAGAAGCGTGGCTTGCTAAACCTGCTATGCACACCTGCACTTTCATCGTTGTTTTATTACATCTGGTAAACACACCTGCATTTTTATGACTGTTTGCCTAAAGGCTCTCTAGTAGCAGGGCCAAGGATATATCTGGAAAATTAGACTAGCATTAAGCAAATCCAAATTGATGCGAACAATCGATAGATCACTAGAGTTTAATTCATTCCAAAATATTCTATTTGATAGTTGATGAAACAAAGTATTTGCAAGTTGCAAGCTTTCAGCATCTGAATTCCCTTTTAGGAAAGTCTGTCCAAACTGAAGCATTTAACACAACGTCCATGCTCAAGTCAGGTGTCCAAGTACAAAAAGTGATCTGTACCACACTCATTAGGCTGCTAAAGGAGACATCAGCAATCTATTTTGTAACAGATGGTTATGTCTTAAGGTGGGGGTTTAAATTCTTACATCGTTCATCACCAAACTGTAAAAAAATTCATAAACCACAGTATGTTTTAGTAAAATTACCAGCTAGCAGAAACTCCATAGAAAAGAGCTGGCATGAAAGCCACTCGCCTATGTTACACATCAACATGCACATCAGGGGGCCGGACACCGTAAAATCAATTACTGCTTCTCACCCAGATATTTGATGAGTCGCTCAAAACGATGAATGCAGATCAGACTGCTAAACTCTTGCTTGACAAAGTAAAGATTTCTTCTCTCCTTCATGTCATATGACATTGATTTAGCTTGCTAGCTTTCTACACTGCAGCACTGAAAAAGTGCTTCTGTTCACCTATCCCAGATACAGCTACAGATCCACAATTATAGATCTCTAAAAGATACAAATCAATGTTTCAACCACAACAATAAACAGACGGCTGAAAAACAGATAGCCTGTTAGTTTGCTTTAACAAGATTTAATAGCACACACTTAACTTCCATGTCTGCATAGAAAGAGCTTAACTGAATAATGGTATTTATTTTTTGTTATTTGGAATTATTAGATATAAGAATGGAAAACTACAGATACTACACATCTGAACATAACCATTAAGATAACCAAGTTTGGTCACTTACACTAAAGTCACCTCAGTTAAGAGTTGCTGGTCCTCAGCTAAGCCTTATACCCGTGCCAGGCGTGCTCCCCAAGCACAACGGATAGTGCTGGCTGAAATCACCCTGCAGTGAGGAGCAGGTAACCTTGGCTGGTGAGCAGCAGCTGGTTAGCTTACACATCATGTCACTTCTGACTGATGACAAACCCTTTTCCACTTCTACAAAAGTCAAATACTGATAACTCTACCCAGTAAGAGTGAACTTCAGCAATTTCACTCTTGAAATTTGCCAAGTTCAACCAAATAAGTTAGCTAAAATTTAAAGTTAGCTGAAAGTCCTTCAAGCCCTGGCAGGGAGCAAGGCCCTTACTGAAGGGCACTCTCTTTGAGATGGCAAAATCCTGAAGCAATTCACACTCTCGTGCCTCACCAAGGTTTGTTAGTAGATCGGTGAAATGTCACTTATATGTCTACAAAGAAAGTGGCTGTCATGGAACCACAGAATCATTTAGGTTGGAAAAGACCTCTAGGATCTTGTCCAAGCTTCACCCCAACATCTTCCTCTCCGCTACAGCATGTCTTGAAGCACCACATGTACTCATTTTTTTAACACCTCCAGGGGTGGTGGCTCCACCACTTCTCTGGGTAGCCTGTTCCAGGGCCTAACCAAATACCCATCAGTACTGAACCTACAAAGAGAATCAGGAACACCATGCCTGCTATCCTGCCACGTAACAAGTCTCTCTTCCAGTCACTGCTCCTGCTGCGCTGCCTCCCTCCACCCAAGTTTGAGATAATGATTTCCCAAGCAGATGGCTGCTGCTGGTAAATAGATAAATTATAGCCAGCAGAAAGCATGAAACTTGGGATCACTGCCATGGTGAAAAATTGAATCCTCAGGAAACAATATTATATGTAATTTAACACTATCTAAAAAATACAACAAATTTTTAGAGCCCAGTATGCTTTACAAAGCCAATGGTTTCCTTCCTTATGCCTGAAGCTTTGCCATCTCTAGGTTTCTGAACTGTATTTTTTTCATTAGTCTTATGCTTCCAAATATAATCTATTATTTGGCAGAAAAGGCAATAAAACATTTGTTCCCTCTCAGTACAGCTGCAACCAATTGGACTTTAAAAAATGGCATTGGAGATCCAGCAGTCCTCTATCATGTTGATTTTTCCATGGTAACACAGTTGTATTTTTTCCTTTGGGGGAGGTGTGTGGTGGAAACAGGATGAAGAAATGCATTTTCAGTGTCCTCTGCTTTTCCGATTCTCATCCCTCCACAATGATAGAGGGAATTAGACTAGACTCCAGAACTGCAGATTCTGAAACTTTTCTAATGTTCATTTGTATAAAACAATCTTTTGTCTTTTTCATTCTCAAGCACACAAACAGAACAACTCCAAACTACGTTGTTAACATGAGGAGGACACTGCAGAGTTTACGGTGGCCTTTTACCTCGAGCCTCTGAAAGGAAATCAAGCGCATACAGTCTCCTTTGAGATATGTACCAATACACTAAAGATGGTGCTGCATGTAGGTTATAGTAGCATTCACTTCAAAGAAAAAATGGTGTTCCCCTTGCTGCAAATTACTTCAGGACAAACATTAGTGCTAGGCTAGAAAGCTGAACATGTAAAGATTGCAGACACCTCATTATGTGGTCAAAGAGACATAATTTCGAACAAAAGGTTAGAATTTTTTATACTATTTACAACATACCAAAACCATCACAGTCCAGAAATGTGGCCTAGTACTTGCATTACTTAAGACACTCAAGTTCTGGCAGAAAACACAAGGATCAGCTGAAAATATCTGGCTTTCTCAGAGTTGACTAGTGCCAGATGAGTGCCAGACATAGGCTGCACTTGCATCTCAGACCAACAGTTGAAGTGCCACCAGCCTCAGCAGCCTGAGATGCCAAGATGCATCACTTGTCATTCTTACTCCAGCAGCCACTGAGGGTTTAGGTTTACCAGGTCAGCCCAACCCTGCTTGAAAAATAAAGGACACTACAGAACAACCCAACCATTCGGTGCCTAAGACCTTAAAACTATAGCCCCTGAATATGCTGGAATACCTGCAATGGTGAATTCATAACTTGAAATGAAGGGTTTTGCATTATTGAGTAAAAAAGATATCCAGAAGTGGTGGGTAGCAGATGAGCTCACAAGCCCCAGCCAGACACTTGCTGAGGGGAAAGGGAATTCCTCCATTTCTGAACTGCAATTTACCTCTGCAAAACACGCAAGAAAAAAACCCCCACAAAACATGATTTTGGAGAGAATCAAACACAAGGACATTCATTGGAGCCAAGTGCTTCAGAGCAATAGAACTCATCTGTCAAGTACAGGAGTCTACTTCTAGCTTAATGCAGAATTAGGAAGGGAAAATCCAAAAACAAGCCACCAACATACAAAACCCACCAGAAGCCTGAGTGGTAACGCAATTGCTGTTTGGTAACACGTCAGATAAGGACCAGAAGGGTTAGAAGAGTTGAATCTCACAAGATGGAACAAATCAGGAACGCTGTGATAGATCTTTGGCCTCTCTGCAAAGTATTGACTTGAGAAGCTGAAATGTCTCACTAGGTTTCTAAGAATTTTGCTAAAGTTTACTAGACATGTTTGGAGCCCAATATATTAGAATGAGTTAAATGATTTATGTAGGAGGTGGGAGAGAAACTATAATGCTAAATTAAGTTCTAATCTGCTGCTTAAAACCCATCCCAGTATCTGACATCAATTCTTCTATTTGACTCAATCAATATTTAAGCTAGTCCACTTTGACAGATACACATTTCATAATGTAGTTCCTGGCAATTTTTCTCCTTATCTATAATTAAATTTTCCTATATTATAATTTAATTAGCTATCCAGAGTACTCCTACCAGCTGAAAAACACTAAGACAAGCAGGATTTGACAATATGATTATTTATCAGCTAGCATAATAAAGAATTAAAAGGACATATAGATGATCTAAGTGTAATCATTTTGAGGATTTAAGGACAAAAGGAAGTTTAAATACATAATTAGAACAATAGAAAAGAACAGATACAGATCAGAAAGAAAACACTCTCAGGGCATCAATGAGTAATTTATCAAAAGAAGCACATCATAAAAGAAACTTGAGTCACAACAGTGCCAAAGCAGTTCACCTCTAAGTTCATGAACAGGACTGTTCTGGAAAGCATTGATGCAAAAAAACCCAACAGGGTTTTTGGAAGGAGGAGAGGTAATCCCCTGGGTTTCCCACCTTATCTGCTGTCTTGAAAAAAGAAAATATGTTTTGCTGCCTTCATCTCCTGTTAGCACCAGGCAACAGAGACTCCCCTTCCCTCGCAAAGGGAGACCAAAATTTCAACAAGTTAGACCAGGACAAACACACCAAAGGCATCCGTTTTACATTAACGCCATTACAACTTATCTTTCAGAGCTTGACGAGATAGTGGATCAATCATTTCCCAAATGACTTTTCAGGGATGGCAGAGGAGTAGTAAAAAACCCCAAAATCAACTCTTTTGGTCACTGCACCCTGTACCTGGAAACCTACGGTAACATCTCCAGAGCCCCTTTGAGGAGTGCAAGCTGACAGTAAACAGCGTCAGATCCCATCTGCACTAGAGCAGAGGTGATTCGCAGGAGATACCTCACCATCAAGACTTGGCAAAACACCGCTGGGTCCCTGTGTTCCCCGCTCACATTTTAAAGCCTTTAAAGCATGAAAGGCCACAAGGTAGCCATGCAGCTGACAGCACATGATCAGTACTGTTACACGTCCTCTCTGTGATCTCTATTATAACTAACTTCCATGTGCACAACAGCTTTCTTGGCACGTTAAGCATGTTTCTGTACATCGCTTATTCTGCAGGAGAACATCTGATTAATTGCTTTGCAGCCCAAGGTTGAACTTCAATAGCGCTGTTTTTTTTAAAAAAAACAAACAAACTTTTAAAGCCACCCAAGCACGTGCTTATAGTGTTATGAAGTAAAAACTAAGGCATAAGAGAAACCGTTGCAGAAGACACAGCATTTATTCACAGGCTTCACTGTTGGGCTACTTACTTCTGAGATGTGAAGTAACTGATTTAAGGGGTTTTGAGCCCTATATGAAAAAATCTACACAATGCCTCTCAGTTCCTTCAAGTAAATGCCTACAGATACCAAAGCACTGATTTAGAATGATGACTATCTTAATATAATACACCACACGAAATAGTTCCATGATTAGAAGATACTAAAAATGTCAATTCTTTTGAAGGAAACACTGAAGAACAATACTTCAAAAATTACTTTTTTAAAATATCAAGCAAATACACATTTTTCTAATAACTTACTCCCTACCCTCATTTCTTAGAAGTCTGTATTTGCTTGTTTTTTTTTTAAAAGAAAGACTTAAGCAATCTTTTCCTATATGATGATGAATATTTCAGAATGCCCTTGAGAGAAGCAGGGTGTTCTGAAGAAAAAAAATTCTGAATAAAAATCCAGAGTCAATTTGAAGTACTTTTTGAAGTTCACTGAATTATTCAGTTCTGGTTATAAGACAAAAAAGTAGACTTTCAGTAGTAACACCGGACATAATTATGTCCTTCAATCAGAAATCACAACCTTAGAAGTTACGAATCAATATAAATGGCAAAAATATTGATATTTCTATTTTCCTTTTTATTGCTAGAGAAATACTCTAATTAAAGTAAACACAGCTTGACATGCTGGTAAATAAATGCCTCCTCAGTTATGTATTAAATACAATCTGAAAAGAGTTCACTTTGTATGGCAGTAACTTAACAAATGCTTCAAGACTTTAAATTTTGATCAATAAGTGAATTATAGAGCATAATTTCTTCTTCATAGTTGCATTGCAGCAGTATAGATGTGTTTAAAAAGTGCTGAAAACTAATTTTGCTGAAACTAATATCCCCATATCTTTTCTTCAAATTCTGTAATTCAGCATATTACTATATATAGCCAAAGGGTAATTGGATATAATTCACTTGATTTCTTCCCCTGCTTTTTTGCTTGGGATCTCATGACACAACACAAGGGTCACATTAACCTGAATTTCTTCTTGAATTAATGTCACAAGTCTCTTACATAATTAGCACATACTTAAAAGATATTTTGATTAGCACGATGGATTTTCACTATCTTAATAAACATACTTGTTTCCTAACATGTTATGCAATTTTTCTTTCACATCATTCTCCTACTTCTGAATGAATTTTCAAGGCTTGAAGAGCTCTCTTCACCTTGGACAACACTGCAGTCTGACAACACCACGGTACAGGGAGTGAAGGACCTTCCCAGCTCTGAGTAGAGACCAGCTACATGCTGCTTAATCCTTAGTGTAGTGCCCTCGTTTCAGGGTTTTGCCTTTTTTCTTGAATCACACCATAGCTGAAAACTACGAAATTTAGACTACACAGTTTCTTTTGTTAAACACTGTGTTCCTTCTCTGTCATTTCACTGCATCATTAGCCTACTCCAGGACATGATGGTATTGCCACTAACATACCATCATGTGTAACACAGAGAATGAGCAAAACCTAGGTTTACAACAAGTCCTGCAACCTTTAGAACCGTTATTAAACTGACATTATTTACTTGACTGTTCATCATCCTCTGTGGAGTCTTATTGCTTCATTAAAATTATTCTACTGTTTGACAACTTCATACAGTTAAGAACATACAGTTATAACCTTTCCCCTGTTCTCTTTTCTACAATTACCATTTTTTTGATAGCTCTACATCACGATCTATTTCTCAAAATCATTGTCTAATTTGCACAATTCAAATCACTCTGCTTTTTGACCTTGCTCCCCGGTAGGAACATACTTCAGTTCTCAATAATTACGCTGTGTTTATATTCTGAAGTGACAGAACTCAAATGTACACAAATCCTTCGACTTTTTGAAACTACTTCTCCATTTCCTAATTACTCATCCTTCTCAGGCCGCACTCCCCACCCTCCACCACCCCTGCCCCAGCAGCACACACATTTCTCTGACCCTCTCTCCCAGTACAGCATTAGGTACCTAATGAGGTTGCCGTGTCAGTGCTCATCTCATTTTCCTCCCCGTAACATGCTGTCGACAAGATCAGAAGTAAGTGTTACTGAACAAGCAAGCAAGGACTTGTTCATTATTTCCAGCTCTCAAAAATAAATTTCATTTGTCACGTGTAACTTGTACAGAAATCCCCCACGGCCCCAGTAACAGCCCACTGCCTCCTCGCTTTCACAGGGGCTTACCCAATACACAAATTCCTCACAGCGATGGCTCCTGACAGCTCGTTTGCTATCTTGGCTGTGGCTCTTATCCCGAGTAACAATCTCTTGTTTACTTACGCTTTTATTTTACATCCTCAGTATTGACTTAATAGAAGCAAATCACAAGTAGCAGTTTCTACCTTCCGTACAAATTTGCCTGCCAAAATATACTGGATGTACTGAAACACGTTATGCATTTTTATACTGAAAAAGCAGCAACTTATTTTCATGCTCTCATGCTGTAATTGCTGTACCACAGTAACACATCCACGAGACTGATACTTCACACTTGGAACATGGAACCCAGAGTACCTACCGCGAGAACCCTTATGCAGACAACCTAATAATTAGAATTCAAGGACCAGCAAATCTTAGTGGAACTCGGACAAAAAAACCCCACCTGTTTCTATCCCTTACCTCATACTGGTGGCCCATCACAACAGTAATGCCTATCTCCTTCAGAAATACCCAAAGCTTATGAGAGAGACCTGAGTAACTCTTTTCATGGTGCATAACGGTAAGAGACACTTCACGTAGTTTTGCAGTTAAATCCAGTTTCATTATTTGAAATACCAAAGCATGTCATGAGCAATCTGACCACATGCAAAGCGGGGGGAGAAAGAGCCTGACACTTGTAGTTCAGTCTATTATAACATACAACAATTCCCTACACGTCACTCCTTCAGCAATAAGCAGTGCTAGCAAAGCCTGATCAAGCCGTGGCTGTATTGTGCCGTTGTTAATAAACGGGTTAGTGTAACGACATGAAAGGAAAGCTTTCTGTTTCCCAGAGATCTCAAGCTTAGCTTTCCATACAGTTAATACAGAATCGTGTACAGGACAGAATGGACCAGGCTATCCACAGATTGGATTTTGTTGGTTTTGTTTGGTTCGGTTTTTATGATTGTTGGTTTGGGTTTTTCTATATAGTATGACTAGTTAAGGAGTCAATACTGTTACCTACCTAAATCAACAGAACACAAAGTGAGTGAACTTCATGCTTACAGAACCACCAGTCTTATACCCTTCGTTTCTACAGATGACCTCGCCTTCAAGTTGTTTCCAATACCAATTCTCGAACGCACATAGCTGCATTTCATATTCTAATATCACTAGAAAGAACATCCCAACTCACAGATCTCTGCAAAGTCCCAATTATTCTAGAAACCTCCGCACTGTGCCAAGAAGGGTACCTAGTTCTCAAAACATTTAGACCAAACAAATAAGACTTCTTTATAAAAAATAAATAAGAAAAAAAGGGTTCCAACTAAGACTTTATCTACTTGTCAGATATTATTTGCACGCCTATGAGACATTGCCCAAGAAATGCTATTTTAGAATCAGTTTAGCTATATAAGGATCCATTCAAATGACAATTGGAACAGTTGGAACAGTTCAAGAACCCACTTAACCTCTGTTAAGTAATTTTTTCTAGATTTTTGTACAGAAGCTCA
Organism: Eurystomus gularis; assembly: GCA_013400335.1. Taxonomy (NCBI): domain Eukaryota; kingdom Metazoa; phylum Chordata; class Aves; order Coraciiformes; family Coraciidae; genus Eurystomus; species Eurystomus gularis. The sequence continues at coordinate 211,133 of VZZY01014769.1, forward strand.
GATAAGTGTATTGAACTAGAGCTAAAATAGCAATAGTTTAAATGATTTACTTTTTCAGTAGGAAAAAAAGATGCATGTTGCATCTTTTGATATTGCAGCAACCTGTAGATATTTAAGCTACTCATAGCTGCAAGGAATCACAAGAATATATTCAAGCATGTAATAAGTCTGTGTTGCACAAAAAGCTCTATAGAGATAGTTATTAGTTACAGATAACAATTCCCACTGTTAGAAGAATCTCTGCTCCAAGTAGTACCTCCCAAAGAAAAAATTCATTGCAAAGGCAGTAGGACTTGGGATGACAAGCCTCCAGGTGGACAACAGAGAAGAAAAACTGATAGCTTGCCCAAAATTATCTGATATTTAAGGAAAATCAGCAATCATAACTATCTTCTAAATTTTGTTGCAGATTAGATACTAGAGCAGAATGAAAAAGCCTCATGTGTACTATAGCAAAATCAGCATATTTACCATTTAATGTTAATCAAACAACAAAAGTACTGTTTTAAGCTCATGCAACATATTAATGTGCTCTAGATTTTGGCCCTAAGAAGTGAGAAATTAATTTTATGGATCATATTCAGAACAACTTAGAGTATACACTGGATAGTTCCAGAAGAAAAATCAGTACAGACTGCAGGTTCATCAGTTCCTAGCAACAGGAACAACTTCAGCTCTACTGTGCTCTTATCAGGATGCTTTAATGTGTGAAATCTCATTAGCAGGGAAGAACTACATGCTTCCCAGGGAGAAGGATTTGCTACAGAGAACTAAACGAATACAAACAAGAACATTCCATTGCTGGTAATTCTTAACTTGTGCAACTAATGAAAACAGGTATAGAAAGATTGATGGAGCCATCACCAGTGGACAGATGTTACTTTATTAGAGAATACAGAGAGGCTCTCAGCTTCCAAGGCAGGTTAAGACCAAAGACCTGACACAAGCCACACTGATCACAACTAATAAACAGAAGCACAAAAAAGCAATGTGTTTCTTCACGTATTTTGCTCCTTTAAATCCAAGAAAATCACCTAGATATGCAATAAGGACATATCCAAAGGAGAAGATATTCTCAACAGAAGGTTAAAATCCCTGCTATTGAAATAGTTTTAAGTTGCATCTATGGCCAACTCACTTCCATGGAGCTCCACATGATCCATTAAGAAACATTCTTCCAACAAAAAAAGCAAGTAACCACATATCAAGCTAAACAGCCTAACAGAACAGCCAGTAAGCACAGACTTGATTCACCAGGACGATGTCTGAAAGGTGATCACGTGCACGGAACGACACTGCAGGGCTAAATTAAATAGTGCTTGGTTAAGCAAGATCCCTTGAGGAAGAGATATTGCTCATAACATTTTTATCAAAACAAATGTAACTAGAGCAAGTGATGCTATTACTCGAGCTGTTATGACAGCAGGCACAGCATTTACCCAAAGCAAATGGCTGACCTCCAGAGCACTGACTTACCTGTGCTGTCGTCCCAAATCCAGGCTAGTACAACTTGAACAACTGCATTTACCATTCATGCCTTTCACCACAGAAAGACGTGTTCAACAGCAGAGATACCAGTGTGTTTACTGGACTGGAGCATCCACATGCCCTTTTAGTTCACAGGGTGAGAAGTGTACCTCCTGGTCATTCCCAGTAGCAGATACCCTTCAGTTTGTATCGTGAAATGATTTAAGTATGTTAATCTGGATTTCTTTTGGATTAAACTAGAAGGTGTGCTAAAGTAACAGGCCTGATGTATCCTAATCACCATAAAGTTTTTGAACATACAGGCCCAAACTAGAACTAGTTTCAAGTAGGCATTCCCTTCTCACCACAAATGCAGGAGTATCACCTGCCCTGTCTTCACAGAGCTACGCCTGCTTAACCATGAGTTGCTAACAGTCACACTGTCAAAGTTAGATCTTCTTCTGGAATATATCTAGAGCTGCATTTACTTGTGGAGAAGCTTGGCACAATTTCTACAAAAAGCAAGCCTGCTTCAGCAGAACTCTAAGCACAGGATTCAGTCATCTGGATGGACTGCAGCAGGAGATCAACAATTGTTGCTAATACAATTCCTAGTAGCTAAAACGCATGTGATTTATCTGCTTCAATGACTAATCTTGTGTTGCTAAGAGAAGTTATTATTGTCTTGTGCCACACTCACTGCGTAAAAATGGCATTTGCCTGAAGGGTCATCCAAAGAAGAGGAACTGTTTTACACCTTGCTGCTAACAGACACTTTTGTTACAACTGCACCTTGTCACATTTAACCGTCTCCCACTATCATGAAAACTGGGTTCTCTGAACCACAAACACCTTCAGCATTTCTGGAATAAATATCCACCTCCTTTTCCCAGTGCTTACAGGAGATTACACAGTTTTCTCCACTTAGGTCAAATAAGCAGAATACTTCTTTTTTGTGGCCCAAAAGATTCAATATTGAAATTTTGACCCAAATTGAAACAGATCCTTCTCCTCATCGGAGACTGCAGAGCTAGTCATAAGCCCCAAGTTGCTTATTTGTCCAGCTGAAGTATAAATCCTGAAAAGTCTAAAGTTCACAACCCTTACATTACCACAAGAAGAAATCCACAATCTTGAAAAGACTCTTTAATATACTTTCAATTTGGAAGCATTTTGATCAGTTCAGAAGAATTAACTTTGGTTAGAGAGGTCTTCATATTTTCGGGGGATTTTCCTTTCTGTCATTACTTCCATAACAAAACATGGCTGCTTCTTGTCACTTGAAAAAATATTTACTTAGCTCTTATTGCTAATGCAGGATTATTCATTCCTTGGAATTCAGTGTATTTCTTATGAGTTTCAAATGAACTTTTCAGAGATTCATCATGAGGATTTTTATTATGTTTACAGTTACTGAAATAGTTCCGCTTATAGCTAGTGCTTGCTGTTTAAAGGCTGATATTTCAGTTTAACAGGTCTATCAGTTCTCAAGTTCATAACACAAATATCAAAACACAATTTTAGGATTCATATTTTTGTACTGACTGGCTGTGTGTGAGATTTTACAGCTGTGGTAGCTGAATCATGGATTCAATATGCACTTGTATAAAGCGAAAATAAAATATATAGGACTACAGCACCTTTTTTCATTGGCAATAAAATACCTCTTTACCTCACTCTCATTAATTATCTTGCATTATATATTTTAATGATTGGCAAAAAGATGTTCCAGTTGACTCTAGTTGGACATTAACATTTCACTGTCAGTTGTGGTGAGATAGTTTCAGAGCTTTTTTTTTTTTCAGATTATTTTGGCTTCTTGTCTTAGTGGGAAAGTAGACTAACTGGAATTGAGTGCAATAACCCACAAACAATTATCATTCACTTCCATGTACAGCTCAAACTCATGTACCCATTTGCCCCTTACTCTTACCTGACAATATTTTCTCTGCTTGTGGTGGGCTCTTGTCCTCTCAGCCTGTTCTCCTTGCTGACTGCCTATAACAAAGAACAGACAATTGCAAAGTATCGCTGTAATTGTAGGCCTGAAGGTGAACAACATTTTCTTGAAAAATCAGAATTACTCTGCATATCATCACATATGTTATTTCAAGACATATATAGGTATTTATTTGTTTTTAACTTGATTGTGGCAAAGGTCTATACCTATGGCATTCTTAGACAGTAGTTACCTAAACATCAACAGCCTGTGCCTCAAACTCCACTGTCATTAGAGGGAATTTAAAAAGCATCCTCTACTTCAAAAATATTTCATCCTACAACTGACGCCCACCTATCCTGTTTCACTCCTGCAGGCTTCTGGAAGCACTGTTGTCACTGGGAGTGATGCTCTTAAACTCCCTGAGAGCAGTTCCCTTGCAGTTCATGTAATTTAGATGATAACTTAAAAGCCCCATTATGTTAGAAGCAGCAAAAGTTCTCATTTATTCCATGTTCTCAGAAGAAAACTTCTACAGGGTAAGAAAAAAGAGACTTGTCATTTGAGCATCTATTAATAATCTTTTATGTATAACTTTGATTCTGCTGGATTTCTCAGTAAATAGCAAGCGCTGAAAAATCCCTACAAACCAATGACAGAAAGTGACTTCCTGTGACAAGGGAAGTAGCAGCAATATGGTAGTGCAACTAAGAGGATTTAGAGCTCCTGATGTAAATTTCTGCTAAAAAAAAGCAGATTGTTCAGTTGCTATGTAATCACTGTACACTGACAATTGCCTGTATATCTCAACAGTCCAATGCTTTAGTACTCTAGCTCTTAATATCTTTTAAAAAGTTTCCTCAAACACTGTATTCAAACTGAGCCATCTTCCTATAATGTGTATCATTACCTGTCTGATGATAATCTACAGTTTTATAACTACCTAGCATTACAACTCTACTGCTTAAATGCAAATACAACCTAATAGCTTCAATTTTATGCAGCTTTTGAAGGCAACATCTAATCTTAGCCAATATAGAATTTCTGGATTGCAGCTTGTCTTAATCTTCCTCTGTATCACTATTTTTCAAGATGGTTTAGTATCTTGCCTCTGTCGAGTTCTATTTTGTGGTTTTGGAAGAATTACAACAGAACTCAACAAATATGTAGGCTTTAGGTATGTTTAAAGCTTTGTCTTTCTGAATGACTGTCTTAAAAAAGAAAAAAAATAAAGTAAAAGCATCAATCCACAAGAGAGGTGCTATAAGTACTTTTACTAAAGCAAATGTTTTGTCTCTATGTTACTTAATGCTTCAAAACCATTTCAAATACATAAATTCTTTCAATGTAGCTAATGGAGAGAAACCATTTTATCTTGCTACCATTCTTGACATAAAATAAGTATTTTTATTAGTGTGCTGCAGATCTCCCCTACACAAACTCAAGGAAGCCAATAATACTTATTAACCAGATATTATCTTCTTAATATTTGTAGCATCAGTTGTTTTCTGATGTATGCTTGACAAGTTT